>OMNW01003357.1:5545-20248 GCA_900303245.1 Selene dorsalis
AAATAAAGAGCCACCGTTCAAACATCTGATTAAAAATTTAGGGATGATCAAATCAGCCTTATTTATTCACAGCGCCAGAGGCTACGCATGATTGGCTGAAAACTAGCATCAAGCTGTACTTGATTAGTTATGTCTGATGAGTTTCTTCCTGCTGGTGTGTGTGTGTGTGTGTGTGTGTGTGTGCTGTTGATTTGGGCTGATGAGACTTAATCATGCTAATCAATGGGCTCAAGGAGAGGGGAGGAGGGGAAGAAAGACATGGAGTTGAAAGATAAATTGAAAACAAAACCCAAAAAAAAGCTGGAGTGGGTTTCCTGCCAACATCGTGAGAATCAGCCCTAGTTCAGATTGTTTAGATTATGTAATGTGTTTATACTGTCGTTGTTAATATAGTCTGTATAATTCAGAGCATAAACACTTTAACTGGAGGAATATTCAACAGTTGTCCTGGTAAATGGGTTTTCAATTTGTCCTGGGCTGCTGAGGCCGACACTCGCACGAGGACTCTTTCGCTTTCAAATGCATCCGTTTCACATTTAGACACTAAATTAGTAAACGCATCGTTCCCTCCCTCCTTCCCTCCCTCCCCTGTGCACTTGGGTGAACTCCGTTCTTGAGGGGAAGCAATTAAATGCTTAGTGTTGGGTTTAAATTCAAAAATGAGTGAAGGCCAAACAGAGTCGAGAAATAAGTTTGTGAGTTCGTGTCTTCTTCTTCTTCTGTGTTACATACATCAGATCAGTGTGTGTGTGTGTCTGTTGTCTGTGTGTGTGTGTTTGATGTGGAATACATGATGAAAGGGTCTGCAACAATATTGTAGCCTGCTTCTCATTTGCATAACCTCAGTCGTGTGAACACTATGAGTTGGTGTGTGTTGGTTTTTGCAAACACCTCCTCCACCGTGTATTCCTCAAAGTGCAGCAGCAGCAGCGGTGGTGAAGAAGAAGAAGCTGCTCCTGTTGACAACAACTACCTTTGATAATTAGCTGCAATTGTCTTGAAACAGAATAGTGGGGGTTGTTATAATGAGGGTGTCAGTTGACGAAGAGCAGGTTGACGGTGTCAAGAACCTGATTATTCCTTCAGATTTTCTCTTGTTGCATGATGTAAACCATTAAAACTGGCAGATGTTTATAATTACATAATTAGCTAAGTCAATAAATAAAGAACAGTAATTTACAAAGACGATACTGCTGTAAAGAAATGACGTCAGATTAATCCAGCTTGTGTTTTTTTGTGTGTGTGTGTGTTCTGGCCCTGGTGTCTGGCCCATTAACAACGTGACCATCAAGCTGCTACTTCAACATCTGGACCGATCCTGGCACACGCTCAGAAAATCTTCCAGCTGTCCACCCAACGCTGGGCTCGGACTTGGCCCGGATGCAGAAGAACATGGGCCAGACACTCTGAGGCTGAGGACGGGGGCCAGAAGTTTCATTTTGCCGTCTCTGTCGGTGCCAAAAATCAAAAACAGCGTGAAGGTGCTCGGCGGATTTCATGTGGAAATTCAATAACATCCGAACATATGATGTCATATTTTGTGTGTGCATATGCAAAATGAATATCAAAAAATATCTATATTAACACCATATGACAATAGTTTCTTTCAGCACAGACAGACACTATGGGCTTTAGGAGCATTTACATAATACTACAAATAAAGATGAAATGCAGATGCAGAGCGAGATGCTCAAGTCTGATTAGTGAGTCAGAAGATCAAGGTGGAACTGCAGGTGCTCCTCTCTCTCTCTTGCTCTTGTCTATTCTGGAAGATGAATAGAAAGATCAATGTGAGAGTGAACTGTGAGGCATTTCCTTCATGTTGAGAATGATTAGAGAAACTTGTGTTTGTGTGTTGACCCAGTTGACATGTCTGCGTGCTTCAGGTAAAAAAAAATAAATAAATAAATAAAAAAATTTGCTGGAGGTCGGTTCGTGCTGTTACAAAACAAACTCAAATGAGCTGCTGGCTAATTCTTGAGTCATTTAATGTGTCATACAGTATGACATATTAGTATTTCTGACCTTTTTTGGGGGCATTTTTTTTTTTTTTAAAGGAGAAGTTCTGTTTTTTTACAACCTGGACCTTATTTCTAGCATAAAATACGTTCTTTTACTCACCCGAACAACTTTGGTGTAACTTGGAGTCCTTCGGAAGATATTTAGATCCACTCGTGATCTACGTATATCCATATAACGGGAGTTGCTGGGGCAACGATGCAACGTCTAAATAAGACATTATCTGCTGTGAAACTCCTTCATTTCACCAGTATTTTGGTTATACTGACCTACGACTTCGGCAGTGGCACGGAAGTGATGTCATCGAAGTCGTAGGTCAGTGAAAAGCCGTGTAAAAAACCCCGGATGACAACAACAACACAACTCTGAGCCGCTCCGAGCTCACGGGGGAATAGTGCTGGTGATTCATAACAACATATTGGTGAAATGAAGGAGTTTCACAGCAGATAATGTCTTATTTAGACGCTGCATCGTTGCCCCAACAACTCCCATTATATGGATATACGTAGATCGCGAGTGGATCTAAATATCTTCTGAAGGACTCCAAGTTACACCAAAGTTGTTCGGGTGAGTGAACGTATTTTATGCTAGAAATAAGGTCCAGGTTGTAAAAAAAACTGAACTTCTCCTTTAATGTTGTTATTTGACTGGGAAAGTGGAGAGAGAGCACATGCAGTAAAAGATCCAGCCAGCCCATAATGCCCATATGGTCGGTGCCCTAACCACTCAGCCATTGGGACATCTCTCTCTCTCAATAAACTCCATCATTACACATGTCCAGGAAGAAATTTCACTGTCTTCTCAAAACATAAATCCAGCTGATTAACACACACACACACACTGGAAGATGTTCTATTGCACCATATAAGTAGTTAATTTTGATTTCTGTGTGATGCCTGTTCCACAAGACAGCATCACCAACAGATGCATAACACGACTTCAGCTGCAAAACAACGTATGAACAGCTTTAAAAGAAAACACATGTCAGATAAATCGTAGAGTCTACAGGTTATCTTGACAAAGAGCTACATTATCCTGCCTGTTATGTAGGTCTGCGTCGTCTGTGTCTTAATATATATATGTTGTGCCATATATTGATATTGGTTTACTGCTGTGCTGTATGTTTGTGTTCCTCCCCAGAGAGCAGCAGGCTCATGGAGGCTCAGCTCTCTTCTTGGCCCATTACACTTTCAGCCGTGTTGTTCCATATTCTGCTCGGTTTCCTGGTTTGCTACCGCATTGTGCCGTCACTTTGTCGGTTATAGATGAAGTTCGTGTAACAAACAGATATGTTTGTGTGATTGAAGCGATTGAAGACTGAAGTGATTGCAGTGGTTCTCTGTGGAGGGAGGAGGAGATGGAGATGGACGTGCTCAGTGAAAGCCTTGGTAACATCTCAATCAGATTTCAAGGTTATATTTAGTACATAATGGAAACTAAAGGTATAAATGGAGCCAATTTCAAATGTTATACTCATTTATAAATACGACTGTACGACAGAGCTACCATACTAAAAGACATGGTCAGTCCCGTGGTGTTGACCTGTGTGGTGCGTCTCCTCCTGTTGTGAAATATGGCGTCCATGCTCTCTGTATTAATTTTATTCTTTTCCTTAACTGCGTCATGCAGAGCACCGACAACAACAGCTAATGACTGAAGCCGTGTTCTTGAGCCCTCAGTAAAGATTATATTTTATATTCATCATCAATCAAAAGACTATATTTTATCTACACAAGTGGTTGTCTGAGTGATGACAGCTCCAACAGCTCACCCATTGTTGCACTTATTGTATGGTTGATGTCAGTGATGCCTACATCACCAACGACACAACTCACAAAGTTGTCTGGTTTCTTCTTTCATGGTTCTCACTGTTGACTACAGCCTTTGAAACCTTTACAAGGTCGACTGAGGCATCATAATCTTTCTAAAGACTGAGAGATTAAGGGAGAAGTTCAGTTTTTTTGCAACCTGGACCTTATTTCTAACATAAAATACGTTCATTTACTCACCCGAACAACTTTGGTGTAACTTGGAGTCCTTCTGAAGATATTTAGATCCACTCGCGATCTACGTATATCCATATAACGGGAGTTGTTGGGGCAACGATGCAGCGTCTAAATAAGACATTATCTGCTGTGAAACTCCTTCATTTCACCAATATGTTGTTATGAATCACCAGCACTATTCCCCCGTGAGCTCGGAGCGGCTCGGAGTTGTGTTGTTGTTGTCATCCGGGGTTTTTTACACAGCTTTTCACTGACCTGTCGCGAGTGGATCTAAATATCTTCCGAAGGACTCCAAGTTACACCAAAGTTGAGTAAATGAACGTATCTTATGCTAGAAATAAGGTCCAGATTGTAAAAAACTGAACTTCTCCTTTAACATTGCAGAAGTGAAGCTCATACATGGCTCATCTGAGTTGTCGGGTCAAAAACAATTTCCTGTTGATTGACATCTTTTGCACATTGATCAAAAAGAGTCCTCTCATGACTTGGAAACCAACATAAGTATAGAAATCAATGTGGAATCACAACGCAAACTCAATTCAACCTCAGCCTGCCCTGCTCTTCGCTTCCTCCTCAGAAAACTTTACTTGTGTACAGAACATTAAAAAGACAAAGTTGCAGCACAGCAGCTCAGACCCTGGAATCAGTCACTGCACCATTGTCTTTGTCTTTCTACTTCCTCTCCTCTTTCCCTGGGGCGAGCCAGGACTAAGCCGGTGTTGTGTTGCCTCAGCCATCCCTCTTGCTCCGGGCTGGGCTTCGCCTGCCTCTTTCCGAGCTACCTCAGCCTCCATTTTTCTTGTGGTTTATTGTAGTGATGCCTGCCTAAGACACCTCAAGGTCATCTGGAGCTGGATAATGCACATGTTTGCTTTCTTGAGCCACAATGAAACTCCTGGCTGCAGCAGATGCAGTGTACCAGTGTGGTTCATTGTGAATACACCTTTCATAACGTGCCTGTGTTGACTGAGGTGCTGAATTTTGATTTGGAGCCAGTTCACCTGAAGCATGGTTCAAAGCAGGCCTGCAGAATGGAGCGTGCACAAGCCAGTGAGAGCACCAAACGTATACAGAAAGTAGAAGATTTGGTCTGATTTAGGAAACATCCTGAATCTGGGAGTGTTGAGTAAATGCAGTCATTTAATGACCCAATTACAGAGAAGGGGGAATTTCTAATTTGAAATGTTTATTGCTCATTCTTCCTCAGATTGCATTGCATTAGAAAACTGCACTACATTTATTTTGAATGAACTATTTCGCCCAGAGGTTTGAAGAGTCATCTGCAGACAGATGTTTCTTCACAGTGTGTCCCATTAAAGGAGACATTTCTTACCCCTTTTCCACAAGTTAAAATAGTTCCCAGGTGTCTTAAAGACATATCTGACGCATTTCAGTCAAATTACCCCGGAGGATCGAACATCACAGCTCTTTTCATCCACTCAAAACAGCCCTGTTCAGAACGGCTGGTTTCACTGCCTGTCCATTTAAATGCAAATGAACCACTGATAGCCTTGCCCCGCCCCCTTCTACCGGTGTACCGGTACTCACAGGTAGGGGTGGTATTATGCAAATCTGAAAACTAATGACATCATTATCAGACAACCGAGGAGGGGATGGATTTGAGCCTGCAGATTACAGATTTTTTGGGGGCTGGAAGCCAAGCCAAACACCCAGATATATGTAAAAGAGCCTTCAAAAAGTGATATTTCCATGATATGTCCCCTTCAAGTCCTTTTAAAACATGAATTATTCATTGGGTGAAAATGGGAACATTAACACATTTTGAATCTATAGACATTTGGTTCTGAAGTTACATTATTTATGTCACATCTGGTGCTGCCTGGCAACCTTTCAACACGATGATATTTTGATTAGTCGATATTATTTTACACCCTGAATCTCTCTGAATGTGTGATGTAACTTGACTTACCCACTCTGTGCAACATATCTAAGCATGTTGGCTTCAGTGTCTTGCAGGATTTAGCCTGTCGCTGAGTCTTGGAGGTGGTGCAAGAGTTCAAACAGGAAGTGACCAGGATGTATCTGAGTCTTTGATTTTTGTGACTGGCTCTGATTTCCTGAGCTGTGTTTATTTTCCTGATCGGTAATGATGCAGTAGAAAGATCAGGAAGGTCTCGATGGTTGAACGGTCACTGGCAGCTTTCTGCTCTGTTCCCGACTCCTTAGCTGCTTCATGAAATACTTTTGTCATAGTTGCAATAGTAACAGCATGGATAACTTTGGTCATTCATAGATAATCAGGACTTTACAGAAACAGCTACTTTGAAATGTTCCTCCATGTATTTCAGCCAATAATATCTCAGTTGGCAGTTTGTAGTTTCATTGACTTGAAGCTAAGAGCTCCAGCTAAACTACAGGTTTCCATCCTCCTCCACACGGGTTCATCACTACCACCACCACCACAACCACCACTAACTCTACTGGCTCCTTTAGAAATAAATGAAATGAGACATTCAGCTGACTTGAAGCAGTATCTCAGCGGCTGGTGTGAAACGCTCACAAAATGAGCCTCTTGAAACTGTGCAGACAACCCAGAGCTTACCATAATAATCACTGGGACATTATTACAGCCACTTTACAGTATGAAATGTTAAAGCAAATCATGTTTAACTCTAAAAAAACTGAAAGAAATTGCATTAAGCCGAGGACCATATGGCGAGTCAGATGACCTACATTTTGTAACTACATGTGCATTCAACCGTGTCATTTCACACCACTGTTCTCTGTGCTGTGCTTCTTTAATGGCACAAACATCCCCGTGTTTTCACTGCTGCTGGAATGAGCAGATAATTCGATGACTGATGAGAGCTATTCAAAAGCACTGGGTGCACTTCTTCCCGGGTATATACGCGTGCATCCGCGCGTCGAGGCTGGCTGGGCTGTAAATTCAGAGCTGCCACACTTCCTATTAAAATATATCTGATGGCATTCACAGCGCCAGTATTACTTTCACAACTAATCTGCCAAACTGATAAGGTGAGGAAGTGAGTGTCTTACAGACAGAGAGCAAGTGGGATGACACTAACAGACTCTCTATTTAATCAATGATCTGTACTATCTCAACCCCCTCATTCAAACAGCTGCCGCCTTTGCCGCCAACAAAAATCTGATATATTTGCATAAACACCTTATCATTTAATTACAGCTGAGAGTTCTCCAATCACGCCCCGAGATTATGCTTTTGTGGAGGCCTCGGTGACAGAAATGATGATGAAAACCGCAGAGGCGACGTGTAAATGAACATATACGACGTACCTCCACATATGTAATGAATATGTCGTGTTCAAAATGCACGCATGTAGGCGGCCCGGAGAGTTTTTGGATGCATGTGATGCATGTTTAAAATGACAGGTATAGGCTCGGTATGGGCTTTGTTTTTATATTGTATGTATGTTTATGTGTTTTTCTGTTGAAAACTAATAAAAAGTGAATTACAGAATAAAATGACGGGTATAAAACATCACAACCTGCAAAATCAACCACACTAACACACTTTCCACTCACCTTTTCTGAGCCTTTTCACTGGTCTAACGCAGGTGGAGTGACACGCACCTCCCACACACGGACGAGATGCAAACTGCAGCTGCTGCAGGACAGAATAAAAAAAACAACAGGTTCAACAACCCACTCATTCTCAACGATGCACAGATTATGTGTTTTATATAATTATCTATCAAAAATGACAAAATGTAGATAGCGAGTCAAGTCAATAGTGACATGGAGCATGAAACAAGGAAGTTGCTTCCTTATTGACCTCACACCATAGATTTTACCCCAGAGGAAGGGTTACACACTTGTAACGCTGTAGCATGAATCTCTAATAACATGTTATGATCCTTTTATCATTTAGTACTGTAAATCATTTTTCTTTATTATATCAAAGTATTGTACCAACAAACCACTCCGACCACATTGACCATCTTCTGAGTGCAGAAAAAAAAAAAAAAAAAAAAGTGATTATGTTTCCTCTAAAACATATATAAACATAATTTTTATGAGACGCATCCAACCGTGACCTAAAGTACCTTTTCTGTGCTTCGAATCTATTTTTTTTTTTATCCACTCATGTGCATAAGTACATAATTATGTATAAGGCTGTGAGCTCTGTCAAAACACCACTGAGTGCACAGCAGCAGAGCGGCTAAGTCGCTCCAGTGCAGACGCTGACAGAGGGCTGAAGCAGCTGCTGCTGCTGTTGTTATTATTATGGACGAGGTACATCACATCCAGCACCATACATCACATCACACACACATGAGAAACATGGAAGAACGGCATCACACACACACACACACACACCCTCTGTATCTGCGGTCAGCCATCTGCACATCATTGAATATGAGAAGAAGAAGAAATATGTATAATGACGCTGGGTTTCCGCCAGATTTGGCACCTTTGTCTTTTCATGTGTGCAGAGTTGAAGAATTTGACAGCTCAAAATGTGACGATGTCGTTCTCCCAGCTTTTTTGATGCTGACTCCGCAGGCCCGTCTCTCTCTCTCTTATGATCCAACACTGTATATGTGGAGGAATAAGTAATTGGCCACAGATATATGACAAACTATATGTACATATTCTTGAATGAAGTCCCTCCGTTATTCATGAATGTGCAAGAAAACATGTGTATGATGTATCATTGATGTCACATTATGCTAATATAATCCAGCCTACCGGGTACGAAAAAGCCCAGCAATATTGTACGATTCATAATGAAGGACACTCGTGGGGGGAAGCAGCGATAAATAAATAAATAAATATATAAATGCATGTGAGGAAATGATTTACATTTATATTTTTAATTCATTTTATTGGCACCCATTCTGTGGTACCGAAACTCTGCATAGTGTTTATATGAGCTCAGAGTGGAATCAATCAAGTGAAAAGTATTGATAATCTGATAAATAATGAGGTAGGGGAAGGATGGAGAAGGATAACGAGGCTGCTTCCAAGTTTTCCTTGGTGCCAATGATGGGACATTATCCTGTAAATGAAATAAAGCTGCACAAATTAAAAGTTGTTTTTTTTTTTTACTCAGATATTTCCAGCTCTCGTCTGTACATTGTGTGCAAGAACATTAACACTGTGAGAACACTTCAGACGAAAGAGTGATATTCACATTATCTGCTCCATCATCGTTGCCTCATTTTCTTCAAGAAAAAAAAAAAAAGGCTCATTCAATATGGCACTTGTAATATATTTTTCTTGAAAGATATGATTGGTTTTGATTTTCACCTGAACCTGATGTTCCAGCACATCAAAAGCAAAAAGAAGAATATTTGAATTCCTGGGTTGAACAATCCCACCACGTCTGACTCTTTATGTTAAATAAAAGATTTTTTTTTTTTTTTTTTAACTCATAAAAAGTCTTCTAACTTTTGTTTAGTTAATGGCTTGCTGAAGGATTAATGGACGACTGACCGTCAACTCCTGACTCACAGCCAGGTCAATACATTTTGTCATTTCCATTCACCTTGAACAGCAGCAGCAGCTCCACAGTTAATGCAAAACTCCTCAATACACAGTGCATAATCAACATTTACGTTGATGGTTTTTGCAGAACGTTATGATGCTACAGGGACGCTGGCCTTTAACCTTCTGGATAGAGATTGTTAACAGTTCATTTTATCCTTATGGACATTTTGAATTATTTTTCATTTTGCTTTTTTGTGCCAAAACTGAACATAATCCCTCAGGGTGGTTGTCATTATATATCACAGTCAAAAGGCGAAAAACCTTGTGAGGTCACTGTGACATTTGACTTTTAACCAGCAAAATCTCATCAGGTCATCAACATATTGGTGAAATGAAGGAGTTTCACAGCAGATAATGTGTTATTTAGACGCTGCATCGTTGCCCCAACAACTCCCGTTATATGGATATACGTAGATCGCGAGTGGATCTAAATATCTTCCGAAGGACTCCAAGTTACACCAAAGTTGTTCAGGTGAGTAAATGAACGTATTTTATGCTAGAAATAAGGTCCAGGTTGTAAAAAAAAATGAACTTCTCCTTTAATGTTTTTACCACTTTTGTGCAGCTGGTGGCAGCTGAAAGAAAAAATGCCAATGAATAAAAATAAATCCTGCAGATGACACAGGTTGAAATACAGCTGCTGGTGAAATGTAGCTGAAACATAAATCTATGTACAACTTTGCACTGCACTCTTTTTACGGCTGCGATTGCAACTCACTGAAACCGACCGACTTCTCAGACAGACAATCAACTTCAACATCAAAAGGGGGAGAAAGCAAAACTCCCTCCTCTGCTCCATGGAAGTCATTAAAAAAAAAAACCTCTGTACATACACTTTTGTTTCTGAGCAGCAATGAAAGATAATTCCTCTCCACTATTTCACACTTTCAAAAGAACTATTTAATGGTGTGTTTGTGATTGTGATGCAAGAAATCAAGCATTGCGTATTCAACAAAAAAAAAAAAAAAGAGTCCTTCTCCTGCACAAAACTGGTTGATTTGATGACTTATACTCACTGTAGCTTTGAATAGTACCATCACAAAGCTTATCTAATAGCATCAGCTCAAATCATGTATTTCTAAAAGGGCATGGAAAGACCAGATCAACAGACACAGATGATGTAGTCGCTTTTGACCTGAACACCACATGAATGAAGTGTAAACAGAGAAAACCAAAAGCACTGCAGTCATTCTGGCTGAAGAGGCTCAATTTAGACTATTACAATTAAATTGCAAACAAACCATTCAGAAGAAGAGAATTCATTGAACTCCGACGACCTTCTGCAGTCCGGTCTGAACCTTAAACCTCCCCCTCCGTGGATTTAGACTTGATGCTAATTGAGAAATTCAATTTTTCTTTTGAAAAATATTCATCAGCAGCCGATTTTCCAATATTTGATTTATTATTTCTCTGTACTGGCAACAGTCAGAGGCAGTTGTAGCATCTCATTTTCTTTGATATATCTCCATGAAGTCTCAACGGGTCTCAAGGATGAACTGGTTAGATTTTGGGGGTAAAAAGGTCAAGGTCAAGGTCACAGAGAGCTGACAAGTCTCTTTTGAGAACAATATCTCCTGAACTCCTCATGGGAATACCCTCAAATTTAGCATTATTAACATTCACTTTCTAATGAGTCTGCATTGAGTCCATGGTGAAGCTGAAGAAACTCCCTGAAGGTCGCCATCATCAACTTTGACCTCCAAAATACAACCATTTTTAGAGAAAGTGTGGAGTTGGCACGAAGTACAGTGAAAGATAAAACATAATGATGGAGTGCAGCAGAAACATGCTTCAAAAGGGTAGCAGCAATGTTTCCCCCCACCCCACCCACCGTCCAACTGGAACTTGCAATCCTTGATCCAAACACATCTCAGTTTTCACAGAAGACTGAAGAGTGAAGGTGCAACATATAAATCAGCCTGCACATGAGCGTAGTAGTCATCCTTGGTTATCAGAAAAAGAAACCTTCGTCTTGGTATGTTCGCTGTAACTCGTGATTAATTTATAGCCAAACTCAACCACAACCTCTTTTCTCATGAACAAAGCAGAGACGTTGGAGCTCCAGTCGAATCTACAGACATACAACCCCTACACAGAGCGTCTTACATTGCTTATCATGGCTTAATTTTGCCAAAATGAAACTACAAATTTAACAAACTGGAAATTATTGACGAGTCAAGCTTCAGCACGGGTTGGGCAGTAAATATCTGGCACGGCACTGAATCCCCCACCCCCCACAGGAAAGTCAAACAGCTTGTTGCCTCCACTTGTTCGACAGTTTTACACCAGGAAGTCAATGCTGAGAGCTGTAATCTAAATTGTTGACCATTTAGTTTTGGGAATTATCCCAGCTGGCATCAGTGAAGTAATATTTCTGCAGAGAAAAACCCCAGATATCTCCCACTCTGATCAATGCCTACTGTGCATTCAATCATGAGCAGGCGTCCATTCCACTCAAGGCACAAAGCAATTACGAATGGCTGCAAGTGAATTGAAACGGGAGGGAAGAGCTGTAGTGGCGGCTGTTGCAAATGGATTCACTTTTAAGCTGAAATTAATGGACCCCCTGGCTCCATAAAAATTATATTTCGTGATGTATTTTCACAACAGCCTCCCCGTGAGCCGATTCCACACGCATCTTAGTTGGCAAACACCGCTGCTGCTTGCCCTCAGGCTTCTGACACCAGATGGATGGTACAAAAGAAAGAAAGAAAGAAAGAAAGTAAGAAAGAAAGAAAGAAAGGGATCCGAGTTTTCTAAAATGCGACGGCCATAACAAACTGTTTGGGCGATTGTTGTAAAAACCTCTGCAAGAGAGATAATGAGGGGAACAAGGGTGGGGAGATAGAGAAATTGGGAGCCATTCCTCATTCAGGATGCTGCGTTGCATGCCAAGCGGCGAGACTGGTGAACGCTACACACCCTTCGTTGCCCTTGGTCTCGTCGACCTTCTCTTATTGATAATTCATGCAAACATCTATAATTTAGGGGAGCTCTGCTTTAAACACCGTCAGGAGGGTATGTATCATGAATCATCAGGCTCCCCAACACCTCGTCAAACAGCAGAGACACTGACAATTAAATAAAATAAGCTCTTACAAGCATTTACTAGGAATACATCATGTTAATTCACTCCAATAGGCCCAGGAAATGTCACTAAATATCACTCTGCATCGGCCTCTCCAGGTCAGCTGTATACACAAGAAGGTGACAAATTTATAATAAATTCACACAGTGGCCTTTGATATTCAAAGATTATATTGGTTTCACTTCCAACAATCTCTTTGGGATCATCAAACCACCTTCCTGTCTTGTAAGCAGGGTTATTGAGGGAAATTAATCAATTAATCAATCAATGTCAACAAACCTTAAAAATGGGAAAATGTAACACTAACTGATGTGAATCACACTGGAATTTTTTCATCGTCTTTTGGGTTATTCTTCATGAAACCTAAACACAATCAGCAGAAGTACCAGTCACATGAATCAGCACCAATCTTCAACTTTACAATACGAACGAATGACGCATCATCTTTGCATTTAACTGATGATGATGATGATGATGATGCACACCAGGACCTGCACCGCTGACCTGAATTCAGAACTGACTCGTCCGATCAATAATGTACAGTGGAGCGAGTAGAGAAGAGTGAATCAATCAATGTGATGGATTAAAAAAAAACCTACGAGTAAAATGTGAAAACGAAGCAGCCCCCATTAGAATACCTGAGCGAGAAAACCCTGACCACTGACACAAAAGCTTAATGAAATCAGGACTGGACATATTTTATATATCAGAGAATAACAACATGTATTTCAACCAAAGGATCTACAGGTGGTGGTGAAACATCCAAGCGACCCACGTGGAGGCAAAAGGCAGGGGGGGAGCGGAGGTGGATCACAGCTGAAGTCATTTTCTTCAGATCTTTTCAAAGTTTTCAACCACAGCATGAGAGAGAGCATGTCACAGCGTTTCAAAGGAACTTCAGTAGGTACAACGGTGGCCTCAGTCACCGGCTGCTAAAAAAAAAAAAAACACCGATTAATTTAGCGACAACGGTGATTCAGTCTTGTCAGATAACTCTGAACACCTCTGCACAGGGAGAGGGAGGGGGCTGCTGTAACAAGAGAACAAGGCACCTTAAACGTATACTGATTAATATTAATGCTAATACCTGGGCTGTTTTTTTTCCCCTCCTGGAGTATGTGGCTCTGTTGTGTTTCTGTTTCAGCTGACCACAGACAGTCATTGAGGAATCTTCAGACTTTTTTAACAAGCACCTTCGGGCATTCGTGAGGTGAATCTTTTAAAGATCATATTAAATCAGAGCATAACTCACGCACATCAAACCTCTAAATCTTCATTCAAGCCTAAAGGTGCAAGCGCCTGAAGACATCTGATTCAAAACATTTCTCCTCGACTTTGCCCTCTTCTCAGCTTAAAGAGCTATTCCGGGCAATTTCAACCTGGGGCTATAGTATCCTAACATTTTAGGTCTTAAATGAATGAATCTGAAGATTTGTTTTTGTAATCGCTCCTGTTGTGCAGTAGTTGTGTCCGTCCTCCTTCATTTCACCAATATGTTGTTATGAATCACCAGCACTATTCCCCCGTGAGCTCGGAGCGGCTCGGAGTTGCGTTGTTGTTGTCATCCGGGGTTTTTTACACGGCTTTTCACTGACCTACGACTTCGATGACGTCACTTCCGTGCCACTGCCGAAGTCGTAATTGATTCAATTGATTCATAACAAGATATTGGTGAAATAAAGGAGTTTCACAGCAGATAATGTCTTATTTAGACGCTGCATCGTTGCCCCAACAACTCCCGTTATATGGATATACGTAGATCGCGAGTGGATCTAAATATCTTCAGAAGGACTCCAAGTTACACCAAAGTTGTTCGGGTGAGTAAATGAACGTATTTTATGCTAGAAATAAGGTCCAGGTTGTAAAAAACAGAACTTCTCCTTTAACATGCCTCGTATCTCCATTTTGTAGTCCATGCATGTCCTACAGTACAGCAGCCTTCATTGTCTTACTTATTACTGGAAGTTGTCTGTGTGGAAGTCCGTTTCTGTATTTACATGCAATTGGCCTTGCAGGACCGTGTTAAACCTTAGAGCAGCGGACAGTGCAGCTCTTAAGCAAAAAGTAAAAATCTACATCCATACAAAGTGTCTGGTA
>OMNW01003361.1:7612-21400 GCA_900303245.1 Selene dorsalis
ATGCACAGAGAAAGAGAGAGGGGGGAGAGGAGAGCGCTATGAGAGACAGAGCGACAGTTGGAAAGGGTGAGGGAACGAGCTGGGAGAGGAAAAGAAAGAAAATCTACGGATCATTAAGACGACATGTCATTAGGAAACCTTGGCAAAAAGGCAAAAACATACATAAAGGTTTGTGTCAAGATGATATTTATGAAGGGAAGCGAGGAAAGTGTGGCACAAAAGCATATGCTGGTTGATATTCATTGATATTCCCAATATGGACTCCTACTTTGACACTCCCTCATGTGTTCCTCTCCCTTACTTTCCCTGTCTCTCAAATGCTAGAAACGCTTGGAAATAGTCCCGATTTAAGCTTAAAAAAAAAAAAAGGAATTTAAGAGAAGAAAAAAAATATTCTGGGTCTGTGCCGAATTGCGTGGTATGCACTCTTTCTCACCGTCACATATCAAACACTGCGCTTGTCAGGCTGAGACAGGGGTGGCTCATTGTTGATACAGATCTCTTTTCACATACGCACACACATAGATCCTCACGTAAACATGTAGAGGTAAACAAAGAGTTGTCTATTTTTATACCTATTTTTAAGAAGAAGAAGAAAAAAACAAAACCCAACCAATCTTTGGGACTATTCTTTTGTGCAGGAGACTCCGCTGATACTGACTTGAGTCTCCACTGTCAGGAACTCACCCCCCCCCTTCTCCTCTGACTGACTGTCCAACTCTCCATCTGTCTCCTCGCCTCTACCTCCCCCGCCCTCACCCCCTTTCCTCCATCTCTTCTATTGTTGCCATCTCTTGTTTGCTTTGCATGGATTTTGACTGCAGCCGAGGGGCAATTTTGCATCTAGCACTGGGTTCACATACGAACACACACACACATGCGTGCGTGCGTGTGCAGAAGGGGGGTTAAAAAAAAAAGAAAAAGACTTGCCTTTAGAGGATTTGTTTATCAAATGTGCTGTCAAATCATGTCTGGCATTTCATGTCAGGGCACACTTTCATGCCTCAGGCCACCGGAAAGAAAGGATTCAAACAAGAGTGTGCCACAATGTAATTTCCACAACTTTCACCACTGTATATTATTCATATTCTATAAATAGTGTGCAGTGGCTTTGAGTGCACAGAGATCATGTTATCTGAATTGTAAATTAATGTTATTGATGTTGGTGTCAGGGATTCGCTAGGAGACAAGTCATAAAACATCGACCGAGGAACATATTAATGTTGCAGAAAAATGCTTCTCTGTAAAACATCTCACTAAAACATTTCAGGGGATTTCAGGACCAGTTTTGTGAATTATTTACAGAAATTTTACGAACAATAACAACCAAGAAGACAACATGCATTATACATGTCAGCTTGTACCGAGACTCTTCTGTTCTGTTTGCGAATGCTTTGTGCTCCGTATGTTTACTTATATGCCTGTGCATTTCTCGATGTGTGCTTTGGTCATAACCTCAAACAGACGCGTTGTGAATGCACAGTCAGGAACCTGTGAGTTTTATTTCTCCGCTCACAGCGACTCTCCTCAGAATTTCATTTGAGGGTTTAGATGTAGTGCAGTCCCAAGTTTAGTGCTTCTGTTATCTTCAAAGCAATCAACAGCACTGTGGGCAATTAATCTGATTTCCTTGCCCCCGATCTGGCCTCCATTTTAGTTCCATGTCACAGCATTTCAGTTAATCTCTCTGGAAAAAAAACATTTTCCCCACTTATTTTCACTCCCTGCAACTGTCACTGCCCAATTTTCTCCATCTCTGTTGTCCCTTTGCCTTCCCTGATTCTTGTAATCTTGCTTGCCCACTCACTCCACCCCTCATCACACTCTATGCCTGAAAATGTCCATTTGTCTTCTGCTTGGTCGCTCTGACCCATATAATAGTGGATAGGCCTTCTAAATTACATCTGACTTTCCAATCCACAAATCCTCTCCACTTTAGAGAAAAAAAAAAGTTGTATTTTAAGGGCAGTTGGAAAATACGGCACTTTAGTCAAACAGTTTTAGATAAAGAGGTTAAGTATGTGATTTGTCTTCCACCATATTTATCTAAATCTAACACCCCTTGCCAACAACTCTTTCTACTCTCTCTTTTGAATGTAATGAGTTACTCCTCCTGATTTTAGAAGTGGTAAATTACAACCACTGCACTTATTTTAATCCTGTTTCCCCTTTCCTCTCTTTCATTCAGGAGCTGTGTACCAACATGGCAGCCGAGAGTCTCGCTGAGCTCCGTGATTGGCTCTTTCTTCTCCTCCTGTGCCTCACGTTACTGGCTGAGGTGCTGGAACTGGCGGCAGCGGCAATTGCCATGGAGACAGGAGAAGGAGACGAGGGCATTGTTTGTCCCTCAGTGTGCCGCTGTGATGAGGGTTTTGTCTACTGTAATGACCGAGGCCTCAGCATAATTCCTCCACTACCGTTAACGGCTGCCATACTCTACTTGCAGAGCAACCGGCTGAGCAACGCTGGGCTGCCTCCCTCACTGGAGCGCAGTTCTTCCATACGAGTGATTTACCTGTATGCCAACCAGTTGGATGAATTCCCTATACACCTCCCGCCTTCATTACGGGAGCTCCATTTGCAGGATAATAATATACGAACGTTACCGCGGTCAGCCCTGGCCAAGTTGCCCTTATTAGAACGTTTACACCTGGATGATAACTCTATATCCACAGTGAGCATCCAGGAGAGAGCTTTTTCTGGGACTCCACGGCTTCGGCTGCTGTTTCTGTCTCGAAACCACCTGTCAAGCATCCCAGCAGGTTTGCCAGCTTCCTTGGAAGAGTTGCGACTGGACGACAACAGAATCAGTACCATCCCAACTCACGCCTTCAGGGGGCTCTCCTCGCTGCGACGCTTGGTCCTGGATGGGAACCTGTTGGCAAACACTCGCATTGCAGATGACACCTTTTCCCGTCTCTCCAATCTGACAGAGCTGTCGCTGGTGAGGAATGCCCTGCAGTCACCACCTGTCAACCTGCCTTCAGCTCACCTGGTACGACTCCATTTACAAGACAACGGGATGACCCACATACCAAGAGGGGCCCTGGATGGGATGCGGCGGCTACAGAGGCTGGACCTGTCAGGGAACAATCTGACCAGTCTCCCCCGAGGACTTCTGAAGGACACAGAAAGCCTGGAGATGCTACTTTTGCGAGGAAACCCTTGGTACTGTGGCTGTAACCTTCGCTGGCTGCACGCCTGGCTTCATGGCAGAGGGGCAGCAGTGACAGTCAGGGGTCTGACTTGTCAGGGGCCTGAGCCTGTAAGGGGCCAGATCCTAAGAGACCTAACCTCCCTGATGGACCAGTGCGAAGGACCCCCTGCTGGGCCCAGCACTGGAGTCGGGGTAAACCCAGCAGAAAAAGATGGAGAAGGTGAAGATGGTGTTGAAGGGGGCCAAGCGGTGGCTTCAGTCCCTCATGGTAGCACCACCACTACGTCTCTCCTGGTCCCCACACAAGGTTCCCTGTTTACCCTGCGAGCCAAGCGACCGGGCTTTGTTATGCCTCTTCCTCCCAGTGAGGGAGGACAGGTATCTGGAGAGGCCTTAGAGCTGACTGTAAAACCTCTCTCTTCGGACAGTGTATTGGTCAGCTGGCTGTGCCCACAGCCAGCACCGTCCTTCCGCTTGTCATGGCTGAGGTTGGGTAGCAGTGCAGCTCTTGGTTCAATAACAGAGACTTTGGTTCCTGGAGAGAGGAGACAGTACCTCCTTACCCAGCTTACCCCACGTTCACATTACCTCATCTGTCTGCTGCCACTACGACAGGAGCCCTCCTTTGGAGGTTCCAGCATGGGTTCATCTAGAGGTGGCAGCATGGACACAGACAGTAAAGACTCGGCCCCAGCCTGCGCTCAGATAGAGACTGGAGAGGCTCTGGTCAGCTCAGCAGGTGAGGGGTCAGATAAAGAGGGACATGACTCAGAGCTAACAGCCCTACCATTAGCTGGAATCATAGGGGGTGCAACAGCATTAGTAAGCCTGCTGTTAATATTTGGCATCTTCTGCTGGTATGGACAAAGAGCAGGTTACATGTCTGGGGACTCAGGCTCATACAGCAGGGGTCGGGGTGGAAAACATTACGATGACTATGTAGAGTCAGGCACTAAGAAAGACACTTCCATCTTAGAGATCAGGGCCCCTCCTGCAGGATTTCAGATGACGGCTATGGCCCACCAGCCACTGCAGCCGAAGTTGGAGGATGTCACCTACATCCACACCATTTTCCCCTCCTCTTCCTCTTCCTCGCAAGCCAACGGCACCTACCGGAGCAGCCACGGAGGGGGCAGCCTCAACGGAACCATCCTCAGCCAAGCCAGCCACCATCATGTCACTTACGGCACCAACCGTGGCTACAGAGAGGGTGGCATTCCCGACATAGATTATGCCTACACGTGATGATAAGGGGACATCCTCCCTGAGCCATGAATGCCAGGCGCCATTTATAGGATGACGACCCTTGGCTAGTGGCCATTTTGTCCTTGGTTTCCAAAGTACCCTCTGTGCCTCTGCTGGTTCAATTCTGATTGGTTTGCTAAGTAGAAAAGACTGATCCCAGCTATGTTGATTGGACATTGCTATTGAGTGACAGAAGTTACAGTCCTACTATACTCTGCCACTGTATATGACATTATACGACGGGCCCTTCTTTCAGCGCTACTTATAGTTCTAAATGGTTACGTTTTCTCTTTTGGATATCTCAGTGTCTTTCAAACCTACTGTTCTTCTCAGCTCATAATAATACACAGTAACTTATTTGAGGTTGATATACTAGGCTTAGCTGATTTAGTGGGAGATATATTTATAATATGAGGAAAAGGCACTTGATGTGTATAGAGATAGCTCTCATATCTTCCTACCAACTGTAAGCTCTGTGCTGTATAGATAAAAAGGATGAAGGGGGGAGAAATCAATGGCTGTTATAACCCACAGATGACAATGCATCATGGTTGACATGAAAAGATGTGTTCCTAGCCCCCTCCTTCCCTCTGGTTTACTCCCCTGCTTTTTAATTTTTCCTTCTTTCCACCTCTTTTTTTTGGCTGAGGCTCTTTCCTTTTATTTCTCTCATGTCTTTTGTGGTGCCGTGAGCAGAGGACGACTTTGTTCTCGTCAAGGGAGCTGACAGCAGTGATAACAGTTCTGACAGAGACAGGAGACACAAACCACAGCATGAGGAGACTAATGAGAGAGAGAGAGAGAGAGAGAGACAGAGCAGCAGAGTGGGGAGTGATGGATAGATGGATGGATGGATGGAGGGGGAGAACATAAAAGAAGACAAGGGGAGAGAAAGAAGGGTGCCGTTTTGGGCATGAAGATGCTGAGAGGTTTGTTGGCGTAAAGCAGAGTGTGAGGACAAAAAAGGAAGATAAGTGGAAAAACGGGGCATGTGACAAATGCAGCAGCGGGAGGTAAAAAAGCAGACAAAAGGAAAAGAAGATGGGGGATCAAGAAAAGTGGGGCGGGGTAAAGAGGAGAGGTGACAATTGGAGTAATGTAACATCTTCATCCAAAGAGTGGCTCAAATTTCACCCACAGTGTATCCACTTCTGCACTCTGAGTAATAACAAGCAGCACACTTCCTCCAAAGACCGATCATTCAAGGGTTAAAGACTCATCACGATTTCAGAAATGTCAGTCGGACTACAGGAGGAGAAAATGCACAACAAGACAATCAGGAATAACATTTTTTTTAAAAAGTGAAACAACTAGCTTGGGAAGAACAGCCATCAAAACTCCCTCACAAAATTTAGGAAACCTACAGCATGTACCGATTTTCTGTGGTTTGGTCTCATTACTAAAATACCTTTGCAAATGAAAAGAGAGGAACCTAATCATATATCCAATATCAGTAACCGCATTACCTTCTGGAGGCTGGTTGAATTTCTTTTCAGTGAAGATTTAAATTAAATGCCGTAGCAACTTATCTTTTGGTGGAAGTCAGAAACACTGTATTCAAATTAATATTTATTAAAATTCACTCATTACACCATCTTTTCAATGTTATTTAAAAAAAATGTCATTGTTTTTATTGGTATTTAAAGGTAAAGTTCAATGTGTGGGCAATATGGATAAAAATATCTATCACAGTATCAGTGCATATTGGGATGTTTGTATCTAAATATATACACACAGAAAAATCCCCAAAAAATAAATAAAGTACTCATTATTGGATATATTGACTGGATAATAAATGACAGATAAACTTGCCAGACAGGGATATGTGTGCATTTTGATTATTCAGTAAATTAAAAACCTGACATCACATTGATGCGAACATCATATGTTCCACACTCCAGGGTTGCCATGAAGTAGTTGTGCTTGATTGTTTGTTACACAGGGGCCTCATAAAATCAAAAATATTAAAGCAGGAGCTCCCATGGCATAAATGGGACCACAAAACATCTGACAAATCTGTAGAGCTGAACCAATTACTTGGTTAAATGAATTGATGATTCAGTCTGCAACAATTTTGATAATTAGTCATTGTGCTTAGGTAAAAATGCTAAATGTTTTTTCGTTTCTGCTTCCCAATTGAGAGTATTTATTGCTTTTCTTGCTTGTTTATCTTATGTGATGGTAAACTATTTTTTTTACTCTTAGTCACACCAAACAATCAATTTAAAGATCTCACCCATGGCAGGAAATTGTGGTATCTAAATTGTGATGTTTTTCACAATTTCATTTCATTTTACAGACCAAATGATCCATCAACAGATTGAAAACACAAATGGCAGATTAACTAATCATGAAATATCATCAATCAATGAATTAGTTGCTTCACCACGAAATTGGATAATCTAATGGTTCCCCACCCTAAAAGAGGGAATCCAGATTTTTAGTATTTCAAATTGAAGTCGAAGTAGCATATACTCAAAACCACTGAAAATCTCCACCTTGACACAAAGCATTCTGGGAGATGAGGTACATTAGCTGACTCTGGTCATTCAGTTCTTTTATAAGCCTTAGCACAGCACAGACACTGTTGTGTTCAACAGGGATCGCAGCCTGACCGCTACACTGTGCAGTTCGACACAAAAAACACCCAAACCAAGCATACGGCACCTGCTTTCTGACTGCCTCTCACTGACCCCGCTAAAATACTGTAAGGAAGGAGGAACGTGTACGGAAAAAATCAACAAACAGCCAGAGATTCATAGAGAAAGAGGAAAAGGTAGAGAGAAGAGTGAGACCATAGAGGGGAGGACGGGGTGGCGTGATTTAGATAGAGCCTGCAAGTGTTGAAACCCATTCTTACTTTCAGTGGCTCTCTTTTCCAGCCTGTGTTACTGTGTACCAGTAATACTGGAAGCTCTGATGTGAGTTTTTTTCTGTTTTTTGTTTTTTTTATTATTTATGTCTGCATTTGTTTTTGTTTGTTTTTTAAAGAGCACTGAAGCTTCCTTTCATTCTGTGTAAAAATCCTTTTCCTTTAAAAAAAAAAAGTCACCCTCAGATGTGATAATGAAAACACTCTTATGTATAAACATAAAAATGGGTGCAAAATGCTATTCCATTTATCGGTCTGTCGTCTTTTTTTCTACGCAGATGAATAAAGACTTATAAAAGGAAAAGCAGTTTCATGACCTCTGTGTGTGTGTGTGTGTGTCAGTGTGGGGTTCATTAAATCAGAAACAAAAGCTGGATTTATCAAATAATGCACTGGGATGCCTTTAAAAAATATAAAAATCAATGGGAAGCTCTGATTATTAATATGATTTATGACGAGATGGAGCGGACCTCGTTAAATCACACACACTGGATGAATACATCAGCTGCTGCACGCTCCAGTTCAGTTTGGAAGAATCTGCCAGCCAAAAGCAGACACGTGTTTTTTTTTTCCTCCCCAAATGTGTACGTGTGCGTTAGCGTGTGGTCATGAGTGCATTTGTATGCATGTATTTAGTCTCTGTGCTTCTGTGTTTGGGTGAAGACATGCTTCTCATTCTAAGTGAGTGCTAATGCTTGTGTAAGCATGGATCAATATAACGAACGGGGGAGTGTATAAGTGTCCATCTTGGAGTAACTGCTTGTGATAGGTGTTTGTGAAGGAGGAGGAAATATACTGTATGTAGATAAAAGTGAGTTGTCGTACATTGTGCACCGTCTGTGTCTGAGAGAGGGATAAAGACTTTATATGAGCATTTATCGAACGTGTAACATCCTGTGAATGTGATGCAGCTGTATCTCCACATCTGAGCTCTTAACAGCAGTGCCCTGACTTTTCATCAGCCATGATGGAGGCCGCTCACTGTCGCAGTCCATTATCTAGCATCTAGCCCTCCATCTTTATTATTCCGCCTCACATTACACCCTACAAAAAGACTTGGGAAAATATGTGCTGAGTCAGAATTTCATTTTTGCTCAGCAACAAATGGAACCAAAGTGGATTTTTCTGATAAGCCTCCATGATGTAACATCTACTGGTGCAACATCTATCTGAAAATGAGATGATGAAACTAGGTCATTTTATGTTCACGACCAGTGCTGTTATTCAGCCCAGACACATCCGCTTCAGCTCTCAATAGGATGGTTGTTTTGTAAATTTTCTGAAAAGGTCAACTTAAACAATCCATTTCCTTTCAAATGGTCAGATTTTGATTATGTTCCTCCAAATGGCTGTTCGATCAGTGTGTGTATGATGATGCCCAATAATGTGTGTGTGTATGTGTGTATGAGCCACCTATTATAAAGCTCTTTGAGTGATCTCCACAACTTGAAAAGTGCTATATAAGTGCAGTACATTTACCATTTATCTATTTACTTGCCTCAGCACCTCGATAATAAGTAAGCGTGAACCTGCACTGAAATGGCAGTGATGCAGCTTACAGGAGGTTTACATCTGGGTCGGGTAAGAACAAAACTTCCACTTTTGGCTGGACATTATTCATCATTATTAAAATCAAAAATAAGAGTAAATTTTTAAATAAAGATTTTAATCAAGATTTATTTATATTTTTTGATTTATTACCACTAATTGTGCCACTCTGATAATAACCAATGCTCCGAAGTCACGGTCACCAGTCCACCATCTGGAGGAGACATTCAAATTAACGTTTACACCATGTTTACCAGAATTTTTGGCAAGAAAGTTGAATTTTGGTTTCGAGCAATGGGATAACAAAGTTACAGCAAAATTTTAAGTCAAATTTAGTCTAGTGTCATCTAACTTCTGAAGAAATACCAACCACCAAAACACCTTTTTTTCATAACTTGCGAATAAATAATTTACATATGACCTTTACAGCTCACTCTGAGATATCTGCTATTCTAGAAATCAAACACATACACACATGCATTTATTTACATTCACCTTCTCCTCTGTGTCTCAAATCTAAAACCTGAACATACTGCCAAAGGTCATGTTGTGTCACATAAGTACTGATCTAAAATATGATGTGCAATTGAAAAATAGTTAGATTTAGAATTGGACATAAAGTATTAGTGACACCCAATGAAGTCACATTCTTATATTTCAAAGTAGGAGAAGTATATCATTATAGTGGACCAGTGTTGAGCAGATGAGGTCTACATAGTCTGGAAGCCCTGTCTGCATCATCTTCATCATAATTTTTCCTCTATTATTTTACAACTCTGAATTCTTGTAACCTAGGATTTACCTGCAACACAGACTATTTCTTGTAACCTGCACAGAGCTGTTTCAGTCACTATTGTTTATATACTTATTTCATTTTATTGTTTCGGTGGAAGATAATAAAATCCAACACATTTTGTTTTAAAAATGTTAGAAATGTTAGAATGTTAGAATAGTTCGAGATATCAAATATATGTTATGCAAAGTGTTATGCATAAAAGCACAAGCTAAACGGCAAAGTGTCCTTGAATTAAATACATTTTTGAGGACGTGGTCTTTACGTCTCTGAACAAATGATCTCAACTCACTGATGTGCGATAAAATGGTCAGCAGTGTTATGAACAGCATGCTTCTCCTCCACAGTCCTGTCAAGAGTGATGTAAATCTGCACTGCATAGTAAAATGTCTTCCAGTGTTCGCATGCATAGAACCTCCTTTAACAAAAGGTCAATATATTCCTATAAATGCATACATTCAGGGGAATGTATGTATGCATGCATATACACATCTCGCCAGCTATGAAAAACACACTGAATATATTTCAGCACTGCCATGTATAGGCACTGGTTGTTCAGATTAACATGTTCTTACCAATTTCAGGTGTTCGCTCAAGGCAAACTTGAAATTAACTGATGACAAGTTCATGTGGCTGGGCTGAAGATATGGACTGGACTCAATTCAATACACAGCTCTCATGGGAGCTCAGGGACTCACTGGCTTGGAAGAACACAAAAAACGGTACACAGTCCGTAAACATCAGTCAAAAAGTTCAAGCACACACACAGACGCACAAAGCGCAGCTAAATTTGAAATAATATTCCACAGACTTACAAACCTCTAACCCCGACGCTTCACTTCAGCTGTAAAACCAACTCTAGACAAACATATACATGTATTCTGAATTAATTTTAAAAGTCACAGTTGTCTGACACACACCTGTGCACCTGTGAGTGACAGGGGACTTGTGGTCCCGAAGGACCATGATGGAGCTGGATAACAAGCGCTGACACGTTCCTCCTCACAACAGACACACTGCAAGAAACCAGTGAAATACCTCAGAGGTATGAAGTGATCCAGCAACAACACCAACAACAACAACAGCAGCAGAAGCAACTACAAAACATTAAGCTGTGGTGGTCTGGGCTCCGTTATAGCAACGTATGGAGAGGACGTCACTGGAATAAACAAGACAGAGAGCAAACTAAGACAGCCTCCAGGGGATTATAACAACACCAACTGTATGAATTAGGCTGTCTGTCAGAGAGAGAGAGCCACTTTGGTGCTACTGCAAGAAGCCTCTTGTGACAGGGAAGAAAAAAAGAACCCTTCCAAAAAAAATCTTTTGCCATAAACAAAATAAAAGCATGTACAAAGACAACTAAATTGCCCTGGTACTGAAATCCTCCTCCACTGAATTTCCCTTCCTTTTGTGTTTTATCTGTTAATTTGTTTAATTGTGAGCCTGTATACCACTGGATTTTTTTCTGTAAGTGTGTTGTTCAGAAAAAGAGCATCTGGAATTGAAGAAATGAAAGGCATTTATAACATTAAGTAGTCTTTGTGCTGTTTTCCTCATTATCTGTCCTCTGCTGGCATTAAGTAAACAAGTGATGGGATTCTTTTCTCCTATTAGCAGCATCAGGCATTCGGTTTCATTTGCTGCCCACATGAGCAAACTGTGAAGGTGGCAGCTTCCTGCTGGATGTGGCCTTCCAGAGCTTCCAGCCTTCACTCATGGTCGGCTCACTGCCCACCGCTGCTGAGCTCCACTCCTGACCGCTCGCAGACCTCAGCACTTGTAGTTATGGCAACTTGTGACTTCTCTGGAGTACTGACTCTCGGCATTTCTTTAGATACATCGCGGCCCAGAGAAGATGAAAAATAAATAAATAAATGAATTCCAGGAGCGCAGTAAATTATTCATTACTTAGTAGGAAATGCCACAGAGTGGATTGCGATCATACCACAGGCCGAGCACAATGTGCTGCTGGACACTGCTTTCATTTAAAGGTAACAATGTGGTTCAAGGCTGCAAAAACAGGAATAAAAAATATCAACAAATATTTAGAAGAGTAAATGAATCACGAAGAAAAATCACTGCTCTCTTGGATCCTGACAAAGTATAATGAAGGTGATGTTCTTTTTTTTTTCCAATATATTCAGAGAAAGGACAAAAACTAATGAATGTGTCCTTCTAACAGTAACTGTGTTCCCTTCCTTCTTTCTCTGTAGACCTCTATTGTTGTCCAAAGGCTGTTAAAAACATGATAAATCAATGTACCCTGGTGGCCCAGCGGTTAAGGCCAAACCATGAACCCCAGCTGCAACAATTAGATGATTCATTGATCAGTCAATTGACAGAAGCTATTGTTTCTACTGCAGCTATTTTGATAACCAGTCCACCATTTCTTTTCATTTTCAGGCAGAAATGTCAAATATCCTCTGTAATCAGATCCTGAAATGTTAGGATATGATTTGATTTTTTTTCATTCGTCTTATATGACAATATTTCGGACAGGTATTTGAATAACTGGCCTTTTCACGGGATTTTATGATACTACAAAAGCAACAGCAGCCTCTTCCTTTGTTGATTATAAATAGACTAAACCATCATGAGCACCTTTTGCATTCAATTCAATATAGCATTTGAGCAACATAAGGCATCAAGCCACACTTTTTCACATCATACACACTCACAAAATAAGGTGCAAAGATTAACAACATGCACATGCACATACACTTGAGGACCAGAAGATACAGCAAGTAAAGGGTGTCATAAATCTTCTCACTACTTGACATTACCATGATTCAGGTATCGTTTGAATCTCAATACATCATTTTGCCCTTGACATGCAATGTAAAACAAAGTTGCAGTTTGCTTTCAGTTTACCTCGATACGCATCAAGGACCAAATATCAAATTGTAAATGCTCTCCATGGAAACTAAATCTATGCCATGAGATGTTAAAAAAAAAAAATGTTATGATTTAATTATCTGGAATAATTCAAATGAAACGGTTGAACAAATCACCATTTAAAAAGCTCAATAAACTGTAATAGGATATAACTAGGATTATACAAATCAGTAACAACTAAATACTCTGGCCGTTATAGGCTACAACAAAGTGTTTAGTCTCTCTCCTCCAAGCTCGCATCATCATCAGAAACTGTACAGGAAACATGAGACACACCATTTGATCTGTAAAGGCTCGCTGTACACACTGATTGATCAACCTGTCTGTCTGTCAGTCCAGCTCTAACCAGGGCTGCCCGCTTCACCTGTGAACAATAGCAACAAGATAAGTGGAATAGTAGCTCCTATAAATAGTCTTGTCATTTCCTAAGCTCTGATAATGCAGCGGGGCCGACGGCGTGTGCATCGGGCACCACTTCGCAACAACGCCTGATAGATAATTACAAGATTGTAATTGTGTGCAGTGTGTGCTCTGCCTGTACTCTCTGCCTGTCCATGTGTGTGATTATGTGACAAAGGCATCGTCTGTGATGAGGACATGTGAGCAGACAATGAGCGCCCCTTGTATTTGCTGGTGGAGAGAGGGGACGGGGACTTGAGGTTAGTCTAAAGCCCATTTTGGAGGTTACAATGATACATCCTTTGTACTTTGTTCACTAAGCTATGATTACAAAGATGAGAGAAAATGGAGGCTTTGTCAGGCTGCATTATACTTTATTATTCAAATAACACTGCCTGCAATGAGGATAATCTTCCCCCAATGTGCTTTTAATTTCCATATCTAATTTTTTCTCATTCCGTTTTGTGTGTCTCGGTTCTTCGTGAAAATTATTTGCACAGCCAGTTCAGTGAAACTTGGTTGAATTCAAATGTCAAAAACCTAAATGAAAAACATCAATCATCAAAGGTTGATAAACTCATTTAAAAAAGCCATTTATTAGGTGATTGTGGACGTACTTAATGTGTTTTTTTTTTGTGTGTTTTTTTTGGGAACTGCTCAAGTATTCGACCTGGGCAGCCAAGGAGACGAAGACTTTGGGTGCAGAGCCAAAGCCTTGATGCTAGACTGATTACTTGTCTGGCACTAAGAGCAATATTTGAAAAAAAGGGCAGGCAGCACACTATTATTGTCATAAAGAACTGGGTATGCAAACGATTATTGCTATAATAAGGAGTGCATTAAGTGAGACAGCACAGAAAATTTAACTCTGCCCGC
>OMNW01003361.1:21420-32020 GCA_900303245.1 Selene dorsalis
CCCGCCACAAGGAAAGACATACAAGTTTGACAGCTTGCTGTTTTACAATCTGCACATTATCGTGACACTGGCACAACCTCGGTGGACTCACTTTATACAACATCAATAGCCCTGGTCACATTTTTTTTCAGCCTTTCTGAATCCGAAGAAGCCTGAGAATCATTCAAACAAAGCCGCTGTCAGATCAACGACTAGCATCTTTTAGGTTTCTGTTGTTTGTAAAGCACTGCATGCATTTGCAGCAGCCTATGATCTTCTCAGATCAATGACCGCTCTCCAATCCACGTTCACAGTAGGAGACTTTTCTATAGCCACTACCAAACTTTTCACTCTCCCCCAGCTATTGCCACTTTTAAATCCTCTAATAAATATACTCTTTAAATTGAGATGTGCAGAGTAGTGACATTAGCACTTGATCTTCTCTTGACCTCTTCTTTTACTCTTCACTTCTACTTCGATCTTTTCCTTTTGAGGACAACCATCAAGGGTGGACTATCTGAACCTGTGCCTTTTTAGTCCATTTAGTCAACATAGAAAAGGCACAGGGCAACATTTACTGAGCCCGTTGCATTAGTTTTTCAGGCACAGATACGACACGTCGACACAAAACAGATGTGCATTTATCAAAAAGACACCGTGGGCCTCGGAGTCGCATGTCATTTGTGCTGTGTTTGTGTTTGCAAGGTGTGCATCTCCCCTCACTGCATATGCATCTATGGGAGGGTAACATAAATAACAGGGGGGGGCATATGTTGACAGGGGTTGTCATGCAACTGTCAGTTTTTGAAGGGAACATTCTTCGCTTTTTAAGACCGGGCGTGAACGGAGAGGAGGGTGGGATTTACATGAATCAATGGAGAGGTGGTCATGGAAAAAATAAATATGTATTTCAGAAAAATTTTTAGAGAGAAAAAGTAGTGGTTGAGTTGGGTAGCTGTGGTCTATGTTCAAAGTTGAATTTGAATGTGGTTAGTGTTTTGACTGCTTAAAATTATGATTTCATTAATTTAGTCAGTAAGTCAGTACAAGTAATATTTTGAGCAACAGTAACAATTTTTCTCCGATTGACTTGGATCAGAGCTTTAGTGAATGCTTTGTTGTCTCTCTCTTTTTTCCTCTCCCCCTCTCTCCCTCTCTCTCTCACCCCCCCCTTTCTCCTCTTAACCCAGCCTGTCAAGACAGACAACCTGATCCCAGTTCTGTCAGAGGCTCCTTCCTGTTAAAAGGAAGTTTTGCCTCCCCACTGTCACCAAGTGCTTGCTCATTGTCAGGGCTCTTGTGTTTCTCTCCATAATATTGTTAGGTTGTGACCTTACCTTGTGATTTGCCTTGAGATAACATTTGCTATGATTTGATGCTATACAAATAAAACTGAAATGACTTGAACTGAAAATCCATATGTTATTATTTCTTTTCGGAGCTATCTGGCCTCAGAAATCCCACTGCTGAGCCAAGCTTATGAGCTCCTCTTCATCCCGCAGTCTTCAGCTTGGAGCCTGGGGTGGGGGTGGAGGTGGAGGTGGAGGGGGCACACATTTGTGCAATGCCATTTATTTAGCAAATCTGGCCCAATAAGTTCTTGCACAGAGATCAGGCTATAATACATCATAAAAAGGCTATGATAGCAGGCTTTTTGTCTCGCAAGAGTGTGGCCATTAAGAAGACGTATACTTCTTCTCCACTTCTGCTTTTACACACAGTCGGATGACATATCGCACAACCTTTGTTTGAAGCACGCTAAACCACTAGCCCCTAAATCATTCCTCTCTGGGTGCATCGGCTTTGATACTGGTGATCTTTAACTTAAAACACAGGGAGACAAAAGAATCAAACTCCATCAGTAAAGCCCAGGTACAACCAGAAGATCTCTACAGCAGGAGTCACAACTCTGCAAAACACGTTTAAACACAGCACTTGTCCTGATAACATAAACTGTGATGGGCCAAGTGCTGATGATCAAGCTGACTCCTTTTCTCTTTTACTCACTCATTCACTCGATCTCTTTCCATCTCCCACATCGGCCCAATCAGACTAATGAGGCTCGCACTTCCTCCATCCCTTCCTGCTCGGTAAAGTGGCGATTGATTGGAGGGGTGGGGAAGCTTTTAACAAGGGAGGGGTGGGAGAGAAATAATTAGCACGAATGAGCCTTTCTGCAAACTCCTTCAGTTTGGCTTTTCTTTTTCCGCTTATTTACTGACCCAGACGACATTAGGGATTAACTCTCCAAGGGTATGTTAACTTCTCAGTGTCAGGGTGTAAATCAATCTGAAGCTGTAAACTGAAGCCCGTTTGTCTAATGCCAGTGTCTCATTCCTCTGAGGTCACAGCCCTGCAATGATGTCTAAATGGAGGAGAGAGAACGCAGAGGGGGGACGGAGAGGACAAAACTCTGGAGATGCACAAACCAGTGGTGAAGCTTTTCTTCCATCTTCACACTCAAATTGAGACATAAACTGGACATTGGATCATCCTGCGGGCCAATGAACCTTGAAAGCTCAAAAATTTTCAGTACACCGAGACCATTAATGTCACTGCCCAAATGACCAGTAAAGTGGTCTTTCTGACAGTTGAACCGTAATTAACTCGGACAGATCTGGACTGGAAAACTAGAGCGGCAGCACTGTCTAAATTCATGCTGCAGCCAATTCGCAGAGCCACCGCAGCCTCCAAATACTCGCCCATGGCAAAGACACAGATTCAAGACGACAAGAGTGGACATAACAACACAACTTCACTGCCGCAATGGAGAGCATGAGATACAATCATCTAGATTTCAGCCATAAAAAGACGAAGGTCAGCGGCGTGAATGTAAGCAAACCTTATAAAAGTAGAGAGCCTTGAAAAAAAACTCAAACAGCTCAACATAAAACAAAAATGTCAGTCACAAACACTGTTTAAAAGCAACTTTTAAAAGTGAATATAAAGCACACAGACTGATTCCTCCAAGCGACAGCGCTCGGCTCATCATGATATTAAATACGCCCACAGCCTTTCATTTACTTTACCATCAAAAACAATCCGCTTCAAGAGTGTGGTACGGTAATTTCCTATTCATCTGATGGGTATTTATAAATCATAAGGAAGATTTATTGAAAATCCTCAAACAAACACAGGAAGAAACTATGACAGCTTAAATATAGCTCTCTCCAGGTACAATGTTAATGCTCTGGGACCACAGTAATTACAGCAACCTCTGTGAGAGGCTACTGCACTAACATTAAAGATCCCAAATTAATTTTTAATTTTACACCAACAGCCCTATAAAGAGACTTGTAAAATACATTTTTACAGAAAGTCCAGTCCAGTCCAGAGAAAAAATAGATATTAAAGAACATTTATTATTGAGACTCTAGCTGCTGTGCTTATACATTTAATCCAGTAATTTACAAGAGGTCCACAGAAGTGTCTTGTCTCTCTGCGGCTGTAAATCAAAGATGACACCCAGCGGTTCTGCCCCGATGCCTAAATCCATCCTGAAGCATTTTCAAGCTTTGCAATATTGGACTGTGTATTCCATATGGATGACACGATCGACTACACACCACAGCCTATAAAGCATCTGTTAGTCCATTCATTTTTTAGCAGCTGTTTTCATAAGTATTTAATCATGTGAGAATTTTCAAACAGAAAATCCAACATTTTCTGGTTCCAGTCTCTGACAGTTTTCTTTTGTTTTCTTTGACATGATGTAAACTGCAGATTTGACACTAAGAGAAATTACTTTTGCCTTTTTGTCCAGTCATCCTATTTTCCACCTACCTGTTTGTTGTGGCTCTTTGTCGGCCTTTTCTGTGTTTTTGTAAAATCTCTGCCTGTTGCCCTGTTTGCAGGTTAGGACTCATTGTCACTCAAGTACTGTATTCGAGTACAGTTTTGAGGTACTCTGTCAGTCTGTTTTCTCCTTGTACTCCACCGCTTGTTGTCAAGTAATTTTTTTGTTTGTTTAAAACCTCATTATATTTACTCGACAGCCGGATTTACAAGGTACATCGCGTTGCAACATTTCAATGCTGCCCACACAATAATAATTCAGCAATAATGATAATAATTATTATCATTATTAATATTATTTCTAATAAGTATAATAACAATGATATCACACTTTTACTTTTGATACTGTACTTACATTTCTCTGATAATAACTGTTTTTCATTTTTACTGTGTGGTATTGTTAGTTTTACTCGGTGCTTCCTTCACCACCCACTAAGATACTGTACGTTGTTTTTCTCTTCGGACAAAGTGAACTGTGTTTCACCTCGTTAACACATCCACTACCATCAGGACCTTGGGCTCTGGGAACATGATGATTTTTCTTCAACTAAACTCAGCGAGTCATCATTTAATTAACAAAGCACTTGGCAGATCAATCAATAGTGAAAATAACCCTGAGTTGCCGCCTCACTATAAGTTAATAGGAATGTTATTAATTCGAGAATAGTAACCCTAACCCAAAAACTGCTCCGTTGAACAAAACAAACAGAAAATATTTACCTGTACAGGAACATATGATTTTGTTATTTCATCAACATCATCATCATCATCATCATCGCATATACATGGCCCCGCCACCGACCCAGCCCTGCTCACTGTTGACCTCACTCATTAAAATCCACACAGATCAGTCTTACTCTGATGGATTTTTCCCTCATATTCTTTTATTGGCCTCTGCACAGCAAATCCTCTTTCCACTTTAAAAAAAAAAAAATGTTAACATCTCCATTTGGCGCTCTCTGCTTGATGCTCACCACAGTGCTTTTTGTCCTGTCGGTGGCTATGACAGAGCTCTGAAACTGAGGCAGCATCAGTAATGCCAGTTTGCCTCTGTAAGTGCTCTTGTGTACTGACAGTTGAAGGGCATATTGTGAGAATGTGTCCATTAGTGCTCTTTCACGAAACACAAAAGTCAGCGCAGTGGGAATACTGCTATAGGAACCGCAGCTAAGGAAGTACAGTTACTACAGCAGGGAGAGGGAGAGCGGTTCATGAGGGATCTGTGACCTGTTCTGCTCCGCAACAGCAGCACAAGAACTGATTTTATGTTTGAATAAACAGCACAACTCTAGCCAAATTACATTTTAATGAAGTTGAAAGATTGGCTGAGAGGAAGATAATTTTGATCTTGCTTTTTACTTTAATTTAAGCACCACTGCTATGCCAAAAAAAACACACACAAATAAATACACCCCAGACCCATTTTGGAGGATCTGTTTTGATTTTACACATGTAAAATATTTGTCTGCAAAAGCAAACTTGGTGTGACATTTTGCATCTTGTAATATGAGCCTGTCCTAAGAGGAGCTGACAAGGGCTCCAGGGTAGACTGGGGTAACTGCAGCAGAGGGAGAGGCAGAGAGCGCACAGCGTGGGGCCTGTGGGACCTCGGCAGCACGAGGAGTCTCTGTTCTGGGCTTTCCATCACCTCCTCAGATATCTGGTACTACGGCGGAGGTTGGGTGGATCACAACAACTTGCCTCGACACCTCAGGCAAAGATACCTCAGATAAATGACTTGATGACAAAGTGGCCATCATCCACGGATGAAATGTTGCCTTGAGAACATTAATTTCTCAAGCGGAAAAAAAACAGACGCTACATCTGGCTATACTTGATTATCCTCTAATAAACACAACATGATGTACATACTTAAAACAAAGAGACTATCAACAGATTAAGCACTAAAATCTGGAGTAGATACTGTGCTACTCAAAATAGATCTGAGGATTTTTTTTTAAAAAGTCATTTAATCATTGGCCTGGTGCTAGAAAATCCCTTATAAAAGCGGTTAAGCATGCAAATATTCCTGTTGTATGTCCCCTATTGCTCCAGTCACGTGAGGAAAATAGAGCTCAGGTGAAATCTGAGAAATAATTTTAGCCAGCTCTGAAGCAATTTAAAACAACAAGTCAGGCCTGACAATCTCCCATACACAGTCTAGCAGCATGGCGAAAGCAGGGATGTCTGCCAGGCTGATTTCGGCGCTAAGCACAGCGCTAAGCCCCATTGACAAAGCCAGCTAAGAATCAGTGAAGCCTTGCAGAAGGAGTGTGACGCTGTGCCAGTGTAGGGTAATGCTCTTGTAAGGGGCTCTACCTGCAGAGCCACGGGTTCGCCTATTTTATCCTCTTGAAATCACCAAACAGGATCACCGAGCACATCCCTCTCACTCTCCTCCTCCAGCTGTTCCAGCCACTGTCCTTCTGCCTGTCTATCTGTCTGAGTCCAGTCAGCCATGTCTTCCAAACACCCCCGTTCCCTCATCCTCTATAACCCCGAAGCCCCCACAACCTGCCCCGCTACAGCTATCAGCCGTCATCTGCCATGGACTGGAATCAATAAAAGATGCTCCACCGCTGGGTTGAATTTATATTGCACCCGATGGAAGCACCCAAGCTCAAAAAACACTGATGTTCAATTATTGATGACTACCCATGCATCCATCCTCATATAGTGCATTGTAATAATGAAAAATTAAGTTCATATTGGAGGGGTTCTGCTATACTGATTATTTCGATTTAAGACAACAGATATTTTTCAAACAGAGAGCCTGTGTTCATTTATTTGTTTCACATCAGTTTATCACACAAAGTGTGATAATGTAAACTGATGACCATCAGGCTTTATAATCCCAACATGTTAATTATTGATGATTAAACTCCCAGTTATGTCTATGAAGTGTTAAAAAGTAATGTCATTTTGATTTTTTAGCAATGACGGCTTCAATTTGCTTATTTTGTCCAACAGTCCAGAAGCTAATAATAAGGACAGCTTGAGGATGTCCTAATTATTAACTCATTCAAAACAGTGGCTGGTTAATTTTCTGCCGCTCCACTAATTACTGCAGCTATCTTTAAAAATAAAAAAAATAAAAGAGGAGACACTGTTAAGTAACAAAACGCAATAAATTAACCTTCTGGGTAAAAACGTGGAAGCACTATTTCATATAGTAAATGCAATATTTGTAATGAATTTGGCCGTTGCCTTGGCTGTCCTCTGCTTCTTAAATTGATCACAAGACAAGCTTGATTTGTGCTTCTTGACGCTGTTATTTGACTTTGAGCCGAGTCTGCTTCTGACCTTCTTCTTTCCTTTGACCAGCTGCACATGTAAACTTATATTATGAGCAGGTTAACTCTCTGGATATCACTCAGCCTCTCCTGTCTGCTGTTAGTCACAACAGGCTTGTTGATCTACAGACATGCAGCACAGTGATGGTAACGTGACATATTTTGTGCAATTTGCAGGTGAGATATGAGGTATTGTTATCCCTGCTGTCTGACTCTCTGACCGCTCTTCCTTTCCTGCCTGTCAACTTACTGTCTTGCTATCCATCTCTTCATCCGTCCATCAGCGCTCTCTTTCTATCTTCCTTTCTTTTTTGCTTTTTTATCACTGAGGAAGTTACAGTACAGTCTATAGATCCTCTCTCTCTCTCGCTGCTCATCCTGCCTGTCACCTGCAGGCCAGGAAAACTATTGGCTCTAATCTTGTATCTCTCAGCTGTCGCTACAGTGAGTGGGTTTCCAGTGCCAACCAACAGCTTTATCTCTGACCTGCAGAGGAAAACCTGGGAGACCCTATCTCATGCACGTGCACACTCACACACAATAGAGCACCTGCACATGAAACACACACAAACACAGAGAACTACTGCACCACCTGCACCAGACATCATACTACACACACACACACTCACATTCATAGCATCAGGATTATGCTTACTGTCTGTTTCTGGCACTAGCAGGTGCAGCAACACACAGGTGTACACACATGCAGACGTACATCATGTGATCTTATCGATACATGTAAACACATGTGCAAAAGTGTGACACACACTCATCTACCCATATAAACACACACACACACCCAAAGATTTTCAGCACGCAAAAATTTGTGACGATGACAAGTGGTTCAGCTCTGAAGGCTGAGATAGGACCAGAATATGCTTTATCACTTGACGGTGCACGGCTTAATTTTAGGGACAGTTTTTTATAGTCTAGCCTGAAAGATTTATCAGCCTACTCTGTCGCTGCATTTACTCTCATACACCGAGTTAGCTCTACTGAAAAAAAAAGGACATTACACGAGAAATACTGAGAGGACTTCATCTAGTTTTTAAATCTTTTTCAATTAAATTCCAATTCTATGCAAAAAGAAAAAGGTAGGCCAAAAATACATGGCATTTAATGTCAGGCAGGATAAACACTACAGCGGCTGAAAGTAAGAGATGGAATGGAAATAAGGAATAAAACTTTAGCGAGTGAAAATGCAGCTCAGTAGACCTAAGCAAATTTGCATTTAATCAATTTGAAAAAAGGTTTTAATGCAAAGTTAGTTGCTGAGACGTCGTATCCATCCACACACACACACACGCATGCATACGCACACACTCCAAGAACTCATCACTCCAGCGACATTTCATTGCGCAATCCATCTTAATCAGCTAGCCCATCAGAGACAATATATCCTCCCCTCCATCTCTCTCTCTTTCTCCGGACGGAGTGATTGAGGGGTGTAAAGAGGAGGATGTTTCTGCCCCCCGCCCCCTCACCAGGACGGCTCTTAAGTGCTTGTGGGTTTTTATGTTTGTAGTGTTTTATAGGAGTGGGCAGGAGCCAGCAGCTGTAAAAGTGTGGAAGGAGGGAGGGAGAGGCAGGGAGGAGGAGAAGAGGAGGAGAAAGAGGAGGAGTGGAGAGTTACTGTAAATCCAATCTTTATTGAGAGCGACGCAAACGACAAACAGCACGCGCCCGGCCTCCCGGCAACGTCCTGCTCACCTGATCAATGAGTGAGGAAAGGAAAGAAGGACGGAAGGAGAGAAGAAAGGAAAGAGGGATGGCACAGCACATCACCAAGTTTCCACCACCAGGCCTCCGATGCATATGTATCTGGAGCTACGCGCATCCACACATACAAGTGTGTGTGTTCTTGTGTGTCGGCAGTCAATTGCTTACCACCAACCAGGCCGGGAAGCCCACCCCTCTCCTCCCCCCTAACCTGCCTACCAGTCTGCCAGTATAGCGTATAATTGGCCACAGTTGGCTTCAATTGAATGTTTGCTGCCTTAGGGGCTAACTGATGCTTCAAGGCCTTTCAGAGCAGCCAGAAAAAATCCACAACACTCCCCTCAACATGTCAAAAACCACAGGCTCTGCTTTTTGCTGTTCTGTACTGCTGGAGCTTTGCTGTGGGATCTGCAACAGGAGAGTAGGTTTCGTTACTTCCTAAATGAGCGTAACTAACGGTCTCTTTTATGTTTGTTCTCCTGGCTGCTGCCTGCTTGCTGCTTTCTATATCTTTTAACATAATATCTCTTTAACAGAGACCGACATCCCTGCAAAAGCCTCTAAGTCAATCAGTAAGTTCAGTTAGTCATCGAATGAAAAGGTCAGCTGCTTAGTCAACAAAATGACCACAGAGACAGTCAGCCAGCCAATCAGTCAGACCGAGAAGGGTGATCTGACTTTGCTGCCCAAAACTCCTTTGTGGATACCCTGTACCTGCTTGTTGCCATGGCAATGCAGTCCGAGATTTAAATACTAGCCTGTGTCCTCTCCCTGCCTCTCTTTTATCTTCTTTCCACTCCTCCAGACTCTGCCCTCGCTTTTTTCTCAGCCGGTGTGCTGACTCTCTCTCACGCTCCGTCTCTCAGTCATGCTTCCTCTGGCACTGTTGTGTTTTTCAGGCTCCCTCCCTCACCTTGCCTCGTCCTCTCTGCTAAATGACACTTTACTAGCTGTTTCCTCTTGTTAATTCCATGCTACTTTGCATCGTGCGACTCTGTAAAAGCTCTCATAAAAACACACAAACACCCAAAGACGCAGTCGCCACTGCGGCCATGCAAAAACAAATTAGAATTACTTACTGCATATAGACACATAATTACTTTGAGATTTGTGGGCACATGAATGCATGAATGCTTGCAAGCACACAGACACAAGCTGTAATGTCATAAATGAGTCAACGATCAGCATATTCACTGGATGCTGGCACAGCATACACCTGCTGACAGTCAGCTGCCAATGAAAATCTATCATTCTCTGCTAAAGGCTCATCATCAAGCATCATTTAGGCGTGCTGGCCTGCCTCAGTCTCCTCTGATGCAGCATCTGTGCCAAGACACCGATTAAATTTCCCCCAAATGCCCAAACAGCCTTGTGGGAAAAGGTCTTCAGTGCATGAACTGACCTCTGGCTCCATCTAATGTTCAGTAGGGGAACTTCATCCTACCGCTACCTGCTGGAAAACAACAATAACTAATGGGAGGAAGTGAGTAATGTGAGCAAGATATCCTTCTAAAAAAGTTTTGTTTGGATCAAGATTGTTTGGACATTTTTCTCTCAAATCAAGATGCAAGTATGTTACAAGAATTATTTTTTCATAGCACATTATTAGGTAGAGACTCATCTTTATATTTCTCAGTTATGACAGTTAAGATTATAATCTGTGTGATTTGGTGACACATTGGTACACTAGACACAACATGTTTGTTGAGACCCAAATTAAAGTATGACTAGTTTAGGCCTTCACAAAACACCAGCAGCTAGTTGGTGTGGGTGTTTTACAGTAAAGTCACATCAGTTTCACTCTGGTTATTTTA
>OMNW01003361.1:33223-59950 GCA_900303245.1 Selene dorsalis
TGTTGCAAATAGATGAAATAAAATTATGTTCTATGTCATTTTTCATTTCATTCTGTCATGGAAGGAAATAAATGAAGAAAATAATTCATCCAAGTGAACATGTTGGATGAATTAAAACAAACACTAAGTCATTCACACACACACACACTCGCACACACACACACACACACACACACACGATCATAATTTTCACTTAGTAAATTTGCACTGTGTATACAGTAAAATTAGTGGCATATATAGATTTAAGGTTCAGTGTGTTACAAATATGCATAAACATATATATACATTCTCAACCATATAATTCTTGGTAAGGATAACAGTCACTACACTTCAGATTGTTTGTTTTGTGTCTATATGTACATTTCTGCATCACAAAACTGCTACATTTTGCTTACAAGGTGCTCCAAATTTCCTTAATGTAATGTGGTCAAATCAAATGCGTGATAACACTAGTACACATGTCTTCACACATCCCTTGCAGTACGTCTCACCACCACAACACCCAACCCTGAATTAGCCTGACAGTGACTTTGATGTTGGATGTCTAACCTGCAGTGGGAGTCCACACTGGGATCTCATCCAGTGACACAAAGGCAGACGTCCTGTAGTACTGACGCCTTTTGTTAACTGGCAGAGACAGCAGGAGGCCTGAGGGAGACAATGGAGAAAGAGATATCATATTGGGATACAGGACAGGGGAACATTATACTAATAGCATACTAGCCTAAAGGCCTGACAAATAATAAGACATAAATCTGAATTTAATAATCAGCAAAATCGCAACTAAAACTTTAACTGTGTAGTCAGTGTAATATGATTCAACTTTGCTCTGGTAGTACAGATTCACTTTGGGAGGATAGCAAAACACTAAAAAGTGGTCAACTTCAGAACAAACATACCACTCAATAAATTTGCTTGCTAAAGTTTGCTTTTCTCTTTCTATTTAGTATTATTCTTCTTTATAAGGTTATATACATTTCAGAGCCAGAAGGTTGAGTCAATAAATCACTTGGCGAATTGATTATTGTTTTTGATTATTGCACATCTTTAGTAGGTGAAAACTGGTAGCCTTTCAAAGTTAAATAACTTTCTTGTTTTTCTTTATTAGCTTATGTATTTTTATAATAACATTAATCGCTTTTCAATTTGAGTCAACTAAAATTTTGTTTTAGGGGGTCCTTTTGTCTTGGCCTCCTGTAGCTTGTAATTAGCATGTCATTTTAATAAGCAATTCCTACATAATTACAATGATCATTATTTAGAGTCACTAAATTAAATTGTAATTTTCTTTACTGATGTGTATATGGTGAATTTTTAGAGACTATGGCGCTACTTTTCTATTACAGAGTACACATAGCCTACATAGATGTAGTTTAAGGGGGCTCGTGTAATGTGGTTGTTGTTTGTATCATCATCTGGTTTAAAAGCATGGGTTGCTAGTTAAAGTCTGGTGACAACTGAGGTAGCTAGGGCTACATGAGCCAGTGATAGTTTGGACAGGTGTTTCTTGCTCATGTGACAACACTGCTCCTTGCACGTGGGTAGCTCTGGTAGAATAAAATCTTAATCGTAGTGAGTTTGCTCGCAGTCTCACCCTTGGTCTCCTTCCAGTCTCCCTCAGTGGAGTCCAGGTCAACTTTGCGAGCCATGGCGGCCACGGTCCCGGTGTGGAGAGACTGGACAAGTGCGACTGTACTCACTCCAAGGGCTGTACCGATGGCAACCTTACCCAGCCAGCCCCTCCTCTCCCAGGATGAGGAACCGTTCACCTGACTGTGCTTCTCAAGTGTTTTTGCTGTTGTTGTTGGGAACTTCTCAGCTCGGCGGGCAGCGTTAATATGGCCGCGGAGAAGACTTGTTGCCGGCGTCCCTGTCGCCCGGGGGCTTCCAGGAGCTACCGTGTGTTTCAACTTGACACCGACTCTCTGGAAGTCAGCACGGACACGGGACAGAGGGCCGGTGGCACGGGGGAGGTTTCTTGCATATGAAAATAGAGCTGACATTTGCAGTGCCATTACACCAAGGGGGCTAACGTTTCTTGTTACTGGAGCTTTCCAGAGATTAATGTCGACCACACCGTCGTTAGGTTTCGTTTTCGGTCAGAAAACACCTCAGCTTTTATGCTGAATACCTTACGTTTAGCTACCGCGAACCATTTTCGTTTTTGCACGTTAACGAGTGGAGCGTACTACCAAGAAGGGGTGTCCGCTGAATGTCGTTTACCGACTAACTTAAATAAAACTGTTCATAACAGTTAACGTGGGCACTTGTTCCGGTATTTACTCGATAGTTTTATTATACGTGAGAACAGTACGAGACAACATAACAGATGTTGTCGTTTTTTGTTTTATTTCTCAGTGATGGTAAACCCTAACTCGGACGACATGAGAGAGCCGAAGCCAATGATCACAAGTTTGGGCTTCCTTCAGGAACTGTGGGAAATTTTAAATTCCGATCAAAAAGTGATAAAACAATTCATGTACAGAGGGGAAAAAGTTTCTGAAACTTTATGCAAATTTTGGACGTGTCTCAGAAATTCAATTGCATGATAAATTACAGTGTACTGCTTTTGAAAGAGGCAGGGATATCACGGGGAAATACACAGTCAGTGTCCAGATTTAAACATTTGCACATGTTTACGCAAGACAATTTGCTTAATGAGTTCTACGTATAATCGTGTTGTACGATTTAGTTATATAGCTGTCTCCTCATACTGCGTGACCACTGGTTTGACTGTCACTGTTATAACCTCATCAACGTAGATTATACAAAAGCCGTGAAGGCAACATTGTGCTAGAGCCCCCAACTACAGTTTTTTTTTTCGCCCCCTAGTGGATTGTATAACGAAGCACCAATTAAGTTTGTCCATGTCTGTGGTTGTTGGAAGGAACAGTAAACTCGGGGTTAAGGGGTTACTCATAATATTTTTGATTTGCTGCATATAAAATGTACAGGTTTACCTATGTATGTTTGCTTTATTTAAACTTCCAGTGTTAAGCAGGTTACAGCAGTACATTAAACATTTCAGTTTTAGAAGGAATTAAGCAGGTTTGTGAGTAACAGTTGGACTCACCAGTTTCTCCCATAGAATTAGAAGAATTATTTAAACAAAATGCTGCCACTAAAATGCTGAAAAACCTTAAATCTATAATTAATAGGCTGTCATACACCCTAAAATTATACATTGGTCTTCTAAAAACAATACTAATCTACCACTTGCCTTTTTGACAAGTTGACATGGACAAGTGGAGGGCAGTGATAATGCATGTTGTCTGCCGTATGATGCATGCACACGCACACACACACTGCCTCATATGCGCAACTCACACTGCCTGTCAGTCAAAAAAGTAGTCGTTTACACATTTCCGCCTGGCGGAAACTGACAGAAAAAAGGAACAAGCCTGTCTTGATAGAAGTGACAAAGACAGCACAGCTAGCTGCACACTGCACTGACCACAACCCGCCCAAATCGACAGAGACGAGAACTGCTGCAGAAAACTTTTGCAGAAAACTGGGGAAACTTCTTCAGAGACCTGACAGAGTCACACAGGTCCCCCCAGATTCAATATCTCAAACCCTTGGACAGAGGAGACTGAAGGTATTGTCTTTCATATTGTATCAGATGTGTGTGTGTCTGTGACAGCATGGGAGAAAGCGTAAGGACAGGGAGAAAGTTAGCACAGGGTGTGTATGTGCAAGACCTCTCTGTTAAAAAATCCTCATCTGGGGTCATTTATGATCACTCAAATCAGTATATAACATATAAGAGTTTAACTGGTCATAGATCAGAATTTAGAAGTACACAGATTATGAAAATGTAGGCCTCCAAAAAAAGCGAAGAGTGATGCAGGGGTGTCGTTTATTCACTGTCACGGCACTGTTTGTGATATAAGTCCTTGAAAATGCAGGAGGACATAGGGCACAAACAAATTTTAATCCTTAAATACAAAATCTTTAAGATGACCTAAATACTTTCACGCAAATGTAGTAGGCTAATTTAGTTTACTGAAAGACATGGGTGGGTCAGAAAGCGGAAGTGTGCATCCATGGTGATAGTTCAAGGCAGAAACAGGAAGTGCTCCTCAGGCTGGACATGTCAGAATAAAGTCACTCATCCAGTTTGTGTGTGTGTGTGTGTGTGTGTGTGCCCATTGTGTTACTCAGTATCATGTGAATTTGAAAATATTTAACCGTGAAGCATGATTGGCATATCATCTACCATCTTATTTGATATCTTACATGGAAAGCTAATGTAGGTTTTGTATTATCACATCTATAAAGTTCTGTGTCTCTTGTACAGTTAAACCAGCAGTTTTATCCTTCTTGAAAATGAATTATAAATGCATGTGTCAATGAATTTTATGAACCAATATGAAATAAAACAGAGAGCTTTAATATTTGAAATTGTCTTTTATATTTCAGGTATGTGATGTTAAAATCCTGTTTTACAGAGTTTTTAAATGTTTCTCCAGGCATTTTAACGATTTATTCACACATAAAAGCATGTCATTTCTCACTCCTGACATATATAGGGCTCTAAAATAATAATAGCTATAACACTGAGTTTGGCATCAGGAAACATCTGACCACATTTCATGTCAGACCTGAGGAGATGGTGTTGGCAGTTTAATCAGCGTGGTGGAAAAACAAATTATTTAAGTGATTAATTATTTGTCTTGTTCTTCATCTTCTTGTCCTTGACCATCTTGTCTGAGCTGTCGCATACTTCCACAAGACAAAAACACACAAAAATTGCATTTGTTATGCATGATAGATCATTTAAATAGCCTTTGCTTAGCGGTCTTTCTTAGTAACTTGTTATCACCTTGACAGTTTTTTCTTTCATTCAGTCACTCTCTCCATCTTTGTCCCTTGTGTTTTTTGTATGTGTGTCTTCTCTGCTCTGTTAGACCGGTCTCCTTCGGTTCCCCCTCTCTTTCTTCCTCTCCTTCTCCCAGTATGGCGGCGTGGGACCTGTCAGTCATAGTGGAGGAACTGGGGCCTGACGCTCCAGCTGTCACCCTCAGCGTGACCTCCGACCTCCACATCGGAGGGGTCATCCTAAAGCTGGTGGAAAAGACACGTAGGTCACTGTCTGTCTGCCTATGTTCGTCTCAGTCGTTCTCTCAATGACAGGCTAAAAATAGTTAGTACATTATTTGCATAGACACACGTTTTGATTTAGGTTTTGGTGTGGTCTTCACTTCCTCCACTTTTTTCAGTAACAAAGTGCCACAGTAAAATAAAATATATATGTTTGAGGTAAATATGATTGAAAAAAAGAAACACAAGCATTATCATTATTATTAATCTAATTTTTCAAGGTTTCTTTATACAGTACCTACATCCCCTCAACTTGCACATATGTACAATGTAGTGTATCACCACCGCCCTTACTTTGTATATTGAGTTCATAATTTTGCAATGTGTCTATATTTAGTCAGTACTTTTCCTGTCATGTTTCTCAATGTGTCTATCTTTAGCCTGTCTTTTTTTTATTTTCATTTGTATACCACATTTGGTGATTTTTATAATCTAGCCTCATACCAAGATGTGCCTCAGCATTTTTGTGCTTTATGTTAAGTGGCTGCTGCTACACTGTAATATCCCTTTTGGGAATATCGTAGTAAAACAAAAGAAGATATACAAAAGGCATTTTATTATGCATTTTACAGTGATATTCCAAACATATACTTTGATTATATTTGAGCTATCTACCTCCCCCTTAATCTACAGTATTTGTCACTATGTGTCGATGTAAATGTCAGTTGTGTAATTTTAGTGTTGGTTCATTCAGAGTCACTCCGCAGTTGGTTATATATAGATTTAGATCGAGTTGGTGCGTTAAGATGTTGACGAAGTGTCCCTCCCATTGCAACCCAGCCTGTTGACCGGTTACAGTAAAAGCCGCATTTTGACCCTGACGTGATTTGAACACGCAACCTTCTGATCTGGAGTCAGACGCGCTACCGTTGCGCCACAGAGTCTTCGATAAAACTCTCCGTTTGATAGTAGTACACTTATCTACGTTTTGGTTCGTCGAGGGAAACGTGTTCGTTTTACAATAAATGCAGTGGTGGTGAAGGCGTTGCTAATTAGCTTGCAACCTCACAACACATATTTACCTACTGCTTAATGCTGGCATTTGTACACCTATAACCATCACCTGTCTGGCTATGACTTGGATTGTATTAGCCTACATGTGCCAGTGAAGTGAACAGTGAGTGTATATACAGTGTTACTACTCTCAACAAAGAGTAATGGGCCATTCCACCGAATGGCTGTCATTTCTCTCTCCAGGATGTGGTATGAAAAATATGCATGAAAATTAACTATAAAATACATTTTCTTATTAAGAAAAGTGTCTTGCACATTGACCTAATTGTAAATTTAAAATTTAAGTTCAAATCATTAATAAAAATGTACCTACAACACAGAAAAAAAGCATTTTTTTGTTAACCTACCCCCAAATGGCACACATTACCATGAAATATAATACATTGCATTATTGTGTAACTCCTATCTTTGCTTGAAATAAATATATAAATAATATTTTAGTTAAAATACACACAGTCATGTCCACAAGGTTTTAATTAGTCCTGTGTTAGTACCCTAACACAGGCCCCACTTTAAAAACTTTGAACCATTCCACAAGTCACATGTTCAACAGGAAGTAGCATAACCTGAATCTTGTGAAGGCCATGGGAAAATCAAAAATAACATATCTCATTTTCTTGTGGAAAATGTGGAAGTCTGTAAGATTTACCATGAATGCAGTGCATGGATGAGTGGGAGCGAGAGAGAGCACATGGCCAAGCTTTTATAAGGTCAACTGGCTGCCAGGTCAGCCTCCAAGTCCATGAGAGGGTCGTCACAATACATATAAATAGTAGTGAGTATCAGTAACAGGAATGAGTAGTGTCCTATAGGAGATATTTGTGAAAACGTGTTATACACCATTGCACTGCACATGTAACCGACCATGTCTTCAAAATAAACACTTCCTTGAGGGGAAAGTGAAATAATTGATAATTAATTAAAGGAACCTCAATTCTAATTTCAACAACAGGTTTTATGCATCACTGCTTTAAATGAATAAATGTAAAAGGTGCTTTGGTTTGTAGTGATTTCTGATTTGTGTCCACCCTCTGCAGAGATCAAGCGCGACTGGTCGGACCATGTGCTGTGGTGGGATCAGAAGCAGAAATGGCTGCTGCGGACGGCCTGGAGTCTGGAGAAATATGGCATCCACGCCGATGCCCGATTGCTCTTCATGCCCCAGCACAAGCCACTGAAGCTGGGTCTGCCCAACGGCATTACCCTGAGGCTCCTTGCCTCCTTCTCCAGCCCTGTCTTCAAGACTGTGATAGGCATCTGTGGAATGCTCAGTAAGTTTCTTTCTTTCTTTCTTTCTTTCTTTCTTTCTTTCTTTCTTTCTTTCTTTCTTTCTTTCTTTCTTTCTTTCTTTCTTTCTTTCTTTCTTTCTTTCTTTCTTTCTTTCTTTCTGCACCAACTCCATTTTTCAAACCAAACAGTGGGTTTAAAAGTTTTGCTTTCACAGTGTGAATCCCTTCAGTTCCTTTTCTTACTTCTCCCTCTGAGTCGTCTTGCTGATTGCAAGAACTCACACTGTAATAGCTGTTCACAACCTAATTATTCTTCAAGATGTGTAAAAGTGTCTCATTAATATGTTGCTGTCTAATTGGCTGTACCAACACACTCACACACACACATCACTGCCAGAAAATAAGACCTTCGCCATCTGCTTCATGCTTTCATTTAGTCTAATTCTGGCACTTCTTGGTCTCAATTCCTCACCAGAAATCCCCAGGAGGTGACAGCCGACTGGAAAGGTTTTGAAAAGCAGCAGGCAGAAGGGAAATAATAAAATCTGTCAGTAGCATAGCAGCTTAAAGGGAGCAGAGATACAGATGACGAAATATCTGATTTGTATCAAATTTACCATGCAGCAGGTAGACCAAACATTAAAAGGAGGAACTGACACACAGATATGTATCTGATAAATCCCATCATGGATAAAAACTAAGCAAACATTTCTAATGTAAAGCAGATTAAAACAGAAGCTCTCAACAGTACCTGGTACTTACAATCAAAGCAAAACTGTTGATTCCTTTCGCACGTGAGTTATTCCATTGGGCTATTATTCACAGTGAATTTACATACTGTTTTTTTTTTAAGGGTTGTCAGTCGAACAGGAAGCTCATTACTGGTCATGGCAACCTTACAGAACTGAGACTGCTCCCACCAGTGATTATGTGTCTCTCTGATACATGCAAGCACTTACTGAGTACAGCAAATAAAAGCAAGAGACTGAGATGAGCACATTCTTAAATATAACTTCTTACAGTTACAATTAAATAATACATTACAGTTAGGTGTTTATTGATCACGTGTGCAAACATCCTCCACATTAACTTGAATTGAGGAGCCAGGCACATCGCCATTGTGCCACATTGTGAACCCCGGTCAACCAATGAGCTAATGAATCAAGCACCAGTAGGGGTGAAATGAATATTAATCTTTCCCACAATCCACTAACTGAAATGCAGATATTGATGAAGAACATCTGATAAGGATGCCAATCAATTATATGAGCCAGATGCTTCCCTATAATTTTGGGCAGTAGAAGAAATGACCCTGACGTGATTTGAACACGCAACCTTCTGATCTGGAGTCAGACGCGCTACCGTTGCGCCACAGAGTCTACAGTGCACGATTCACTGGTCAACTGATCAGATAATAAACCAGGCACTGATGGCCGTTAACATCAACATTGAAAACCTGTGATCTTGAAAACCTAGTGACCTTGATATGATATGAACAGGCAAGTTTCAGAACTGGGAATCAGGCATGCTACAGATATGGCACAAAGCCACTATATAGCAAACGCTGGACGCAAGTGGTCAAATGGTCTTGATCTTGATGTGATATATATACATGCTATACGGTTGCAAGTGGTCAAATGGCTGAGCGTTAGGTGGGCTACTGTTACACCACAGAATAGATCTGAAGTTTCCAACAAGCCTCTAAACCAAATGCAAGACTTTGAAGGTGTGCATCTGATAAGGATGGCAGCCATTCTTTACACTTGAGGTATCTTTCAGACAGTAAAGTATTGACCCTGACGTGATTTGAACACGCAACCTTCTGATCTGGAGTCAGACGCGCTACCGTTGCGCCACAGAGTCTACAGTGCATGATTCACTGGTCAACTGATCAGATAATAAACCGGGCACCGATGGCTGTTAACATTAACAATGAAAACCTGCCTTAGTGACCTTGACATGATATGAACAGGCAAGTTCCAGACTGGGAATCAGGCATGCTACAGATATGGCACAAAGCCGCTATATAGCAAACACTGGACGCAAGTGGTCAAATGGTCTTGATCTTGATGTGATATACATACATGCTATACAGTCGCAAGTGGTCAAACGGCTGAGCGTCAGGTAGGCTACTGTTACACCACAGAATAGATCTGGGCTTTCCAACAAGCCTCTAAACCAAATGCAAGACTTTGAAGGTGTGCATCTGATAAGGATGGCAGCCATTCTTTACACTTGAGGTATCTTTCAGACAGTAAAGTATTGACCCTGACGTGATTTGAACACGCAACCTTCTGATCTGGAGTCAGACGCGCTACCGTTGCGCCACAGAGTCCCTTACCAATAATTGTCTTATGAGCTGGGGGACCAGACAGACATCAGTTTGCGTTATATGGTTTCGTCTGTGTAAAAAGTAGTCTAAACAAGTATACACTTTTTTTTTTACATCCATTGCCCCTCTTTTACATCTACAGACATCCGCCACCCTGAGGAGCTCTCCCTCCTTCGACCCTTGGAAGAAAAAAAGAAGAAGAAAGATAAAGACTCAACAGAGGAGATCTACGACCTGACCGAGGTGCCCCTCTCCTCGGGTACACTCATCACACTCTACTCACCCTCCAGGCCCAACATTAACATATATTAAACAACAATATAAGTGGTGTGTTATAACAAAAATATTTAAGGACTTTAAATCTCTAAATTTTTACTGTAGTAGATGTTTAAATTGCTTAGATAAAGTTCATTTGTAAAGAGTCCAATTAATTAAACTTCATCTTTTGAGGAATTCACCCCTTTGATACTGTGCCATCAATACAGAAAAAGTTAGCAAGTCTTTGTAGTTGTTTTTTTTTAGCATAGCCACAACAAATGAGTTGGTAATAACAATCACTGAGAAATCTTGGTCTTCTAGCACCAGTTCTGCCTGTAAGAAAAGGTTTTGGCATATTATGCTCAATCAGTAGTCCACAAAAGGCTTTACACCCACAGAGTGTTATGTGGGCAGAGTCTAAAATACAGTGAACCGCAGTTTTCATCTGACAGCCATGACAGAATTTTAAAGCAGAAATTAAACCACTTATTACAGTTGCCAAACCTATATTCTGTAGTCTGTGATGTTAACTCCCCAGAAAAGTCAGTTAAAGTCACCCTCCTACTCCCCCTTCCTTTGCAGTGTCCCGGCCCTGTCTGTATAATGGCATGCCAGCTCACTTTGCTGACTCACCTCAGATGGAGGCTATCTACAAGATGCTGTCAATAACTCAGCCTCCCCCCGCCCCAGAAGTCATAGCCAAGCAGTACCGCCCAGCCAGTGTGGTGGACAAGGCCCACATCAATGGCAGGTATGCCTATACACACATACATATGCTAAAACTAACTAAATGTAGGTCTATGAACAGCATGAGTGGTTGAGAAATGGGGAATATATATATACACAGACATTTATTTTTTACATATAAATTTGTAAACATGTACTTTCTGTCATTTTTTCTCAGGTGGTTGGACTCATCCCGTTGTCTTATGCAGCAGGGGATCCAAGAAAATGACAAAATCTGGCTTCGCTTCAAATACAGTGCCTTCTATGACATAGAACCAAAGGTATGTGTGTGTGTGTAATAGATAAGAGCATGTGAATGTTTTTGTATGTGGCAGACCTTCTCATCTTTAACTTCTACCTTCCCATTCCCCTTCCTCTCTGGCCCTGCAGTATGATGTTGTGCGCCTGACCCAGCTGTATGAGCAGGCTCGCTGGGCCATTCTGCTGGAAGACATCGACTGCACAGAGGAGGAGATGATGCTGTTTGGAGCTTTGCAGGTAGAAAGCACTAATGCTGAAGGGGAAATTTGTGTATCAACAGTAATGACGACAAAATGCTTTAAAGGAAGTGGGGAAAAAATACCAGATAAAATTCTTAAATATCACATCACAAACATCCCATTATTCATACACAAATACAGTCACAGGCATCTAATGAAGACACCAGTGAGTCAGAATCCAACTGTATGTCTGTCTTCACATTTAAAGTCAAAATCCCTCTCCTGTCCAAGGCCTGATTTACGGAGTTTTCAACTATTTTCTCCTTTAACATCCTGTACATGGCTAATAGTTTGTCACTCTCCTCTCTTATATTCAAATTCATGCAGTACCACATCAGTAAGGTTTCTCAGTCAGAGCCACAGCTGATGAGCTCCAATGCAGCCATGGATGACCTGGAGTCAGCCCTGCAGTCCCTGGAAGTCAAGATGGAGGGAGAGAGCAGCTCTGCATCTGAGATGCTGGTCAAACACTTTAACTTTACTTATATGTCATCTCTTGTGTTATGCTGGTCCCAGCCGTTTGACTTAATCCAGGCTGCAAGCTCAAAGTCAACACTAATTCTGATGTCAGCTGGTTATTGATGTCATTTCATGTTTTGAATAGATTAGTGTCAGTGATGAGAAATATATATATATACATGAAATGCTACAGCACACACAAGCCTTAAAAGTGTAAAAAACATAGCAGCAGTTACATCATTGTGTTTTGCTGTCAGAGGGCCCGAGATTAGTAATAACTTTGGCTGTAATCATTTATTTATTTCTTTTTTGTTTTGCAATTTAGTTTGAGGTACAAATTCGAACAGAGATTTTATATGGAAAGAACTGAAAATACTGAAGTAAAAAAGACATTTTTGTTATCGTCTTGTGAATTAGTTTATCAATATGAAAAAACATTTTCATCCTCAATTCAGGAAAACATGACTGCACCAGAGCTCAATGATTATCTCAAGATATTCAGGTGAGATTCATTTTCCAATCACTCAAAACTCAAAAATCTTTCTTTACAACTACGTATATTAACTTTGTTAAAGATATTTCAGATTCAATCCATTTGAAACCCAGTTTTCTAAAGAACATAAATTGTATTTGTAATTAAAGTTTTTCCGCACATTTTTTATCATATATGAGGACACATCTTGATGAAAATGATCAAGGTGTTTTGGTGAAACTCAGCCATGTGACTGTATATTTCAGGCCAAAGAGACTGACTCTGAAGGGATACAAGCAGTACTGGTTTAAGTTCCAGGATACCTCTATCTCCTATTTCAAGAGCAAAGAGGAGAGCATTGGAGAGCCCATTCAGCAGATAAACCTCAAAGGTAATGGATATATAATAATACTTTCCATCATTATAATATTTCCCTGCCATGTCACCAATCATGTACTCAGTTTCAATAGAACTATAAATATATATGAATAAGGAGCCAAGGGTTAGTTTAGTTAGTTTATTTCTGTTTATTCAAACCTGTGTAATATCACTGCAAAACATATTTCTGGGCTTGGACATAGGAGGAGGAATATCAACACTAATGCAAATGACAACACACACACACAGAGGGTTAAGTGGAAGTGTGACTCAAAGGATTCAGGCGTGGACCATGTCCTCTAGAGGTCATGGAAGTCTGACTAAGTATTTACATCATCCATGTCTTCTGTCTGTTCTCACTGTATTTGTCTTACCGGTAAATGTCACATTTAAATGTTGCTTTGATATTCATCTCGCGCACAGGATGTGAAGTGGCTCCAGACGTTAACATGGCCGCGCAGAAGTTCCTTATCAAACTCCTGATACCAGCACCTGAGGGAATGAACGAGGTCTATCTGCGCTGTGAAAACGTGAGGACATACACACACACACACACACCTGTCTTCACTCTCCTCTGTCTTTGTCCCACTATCTCACATCTTTGACCACAGTCCCTTCACTCTCTCATGTTTTCTCTCTCTTTCTTTGTTCTTTGTCTCTCACCCTCCAGGAGCAGCAGTATGCTCAGTGGATGGCGGGGTGTCGGTTGGCTTCCAAAGGCAAGAGCCTCGCAGACAGCAGTTACCAGGGTGAAATACAGAGCATCCACACATTCCTTGCAATGCAAAAGACCAACTCCAGTTCCCATGGCAACACACCTGCCAATGATGAAAGCATCAATACCCACAGTCTGGTATCGCCACGCTACCACAAGAAGTACAAAGCCAAACAGGTAGAGGAGCCACAGAAGAGAAGGAATCAATACCTAGACATCAGACTACTAGATATGATACGTCATATATTCAGGACCACTCGATCACACCAATCACTCATTTGTTGAACCTATATACTGTGTATGACAGTTACTAATAGGCACAGTAGCAATGGAAATGATTTTGCAGCTGAAACTCTCACCCGGAACAGATTATATCTGATTACTGTGCTTTTTCTTCTAGTTGACCCCTCGTATTCTGGACGCATACCAGAATGTGGCTCAGCTCTCACTGACGGACGCATTGATGCGCTTCCTGCAGATCTGGCAGGCCCTGCCTGACTTTGGCCTCTCATATGTCGTTGTCAGGTTAAGTTTAATACTTAATTAAAATGTTTTCAGAATTGATTTAATGCTAGTCAGCATTAATTTAACCCCATTTTTATCACATCATGAAAAGTGGAAGAACTAGGTTATCAAAGTCACATACAGTGTCACTGAGTTTAACATTATGTAAGTAAACATTTATTCATACACAAAATATACAAAATATTGACCCTCAACTCTTGAAGCTGTATTTTCAGAAAAGATTTGATCACAGCCGTAATTTTAGAAAACACAGAATTGAAGACTTTATTTAACTTTTAAGATCAAAAAACATATCTACCGGAAAATTATTTTAGGTAAATTTTAGATTTTTTATAGTTTCAAGTGAATTAATTATTGCTGTGCTAGGTCACTGCCAGACACAATTCTGCAGTTGAACCTCTGATAGTCTGACAACAGTCGATCAGCAGTCCCTGCTCCTGAAGTAGTAGTACACTAAATATGAGTGTTGATAAGAGTAGAAAACACAGGAAAACCAGTGGTATCCATTTCAGCTACAACTCAGTTAAATCTCAAACCTTTGGAAGGTTGATAATAAATAACCTTTGTCAAGATTATAAAATGCAGGAACCTGAAAGACATTTTTGACCTAACAGGTTCAAGGGTAGCCGAAAAGACGAGGTACTGGGCATCGCTCCAAACCGCCTGATCCGCATCGACCTGGGGGTTGGTGATGTGGTGAAGACCTGGCGCTACAACAACATGAAGCAGTGGAATGTTAACTGGGACATACGACAGGTCAGACTCATTCTGTGTTCAGGCTCCTGTTGCTGACAAACCAGGTTCTGTACGACTTCAGCTTAAAATAACTGAAAATGTACTTCATTTGTCTGTTTCTGACTCCCTTCAGATGGCCATTGAATTCGAAGGCAATGTCAACATTGCTTTTAGCTGTGTGACTGCTGACTGCAAAATCGTCCACGAGTTTATTGGAGGCTACATTTTCATGTCGACACGCAGTCGTGAGAAGAGCGACACGCTCAACGAGGAACTCTTCCACAAGCTGACCGGTGGCCATGAAGCTCTCTAAGACAGATGCAGACATCAGATAGTCTGCGTCTCAACAGTGGAGACCATGTGGAACAGGATTTATTGTTGCATTCAGGCAACTGCTACAGATCACAACAGTATAGGAGTTAAAATAAGATAAACTGTTCATGTGTACATGTGTAAAATCACCTTGTCTGTCCATTCTTATCTAGATTTAGTTGCACACACATACACTTTTGTTCAAAAGAGGTCAGAAGACATTTCAAGACTTCAGCAGTCCTTACGCTGACCTCCACTTTCCTCCAGGATGGACTGCTGCTGGGCCAAACTGCTGGTCATCTGGTTCACCATCAGCACGACCAAACCATCTCATGGAAATGTAAAAACACTTGGATAAGCCAGCAGCTACTTTTCTTTCCTTCTATCCAATCCTATAATCAGTATTGTTCAGGATGCAAAGCCTTACTTTGGCCACAGCTGCACATTTATATGTATGAAATGAATGACACATTGCAGCAGACACATTGTTTTTAAAGATAAGAATTAAAAAACATGATAAAAAAAATGCATTCTAATATGAAATGTTTACTATAAATAAATACAGTTTTCATTCTCTGCTTCCTTCGCCCCCTCCCATCTTGACATATGGTAGTTATGTCTGTTGTGGCTTACACAGGAAGCTTCAAACCAATTATCTGCTTTCACATGCAGCATATGCGTCCATATCTTCCTCGGAAACTGTTAATGTAGTCCGTTAACTAAAACCACAGAGTCTGCATCCTCTGCTTTCCCATACTAAGCCATGTGACCAACCACAGACACAATATGCCTTTAAATGTTTATTTATTTAAACACTTGGCTGGTTGTTGCCAGGAGTCATTGTGGCTGTTTGAAACCATTTTAACATATATTACAGCTGTTTGATGAAACTGTCTTGGTAAGCAATTATTACGAAGAAAAAGAAAGAACACAGCCTCTATACTTACTTACTTAAGTCACTATTGCCAGCCTAAACTGATTAAACTCTCGTGTAAAAATAAAGGAGGGTTTTCTTCAGCCATCCTGATCCTTTTGATAATGACACAAAAAGAAGTTTCCCAGTTTAGTGCCATTTAGAATAAATTCTCTGTGCCACCTTCTATTTCTGACCAAAATCGCCTGCCAAACAACAAAATGTTGCCAAGGGAACTAGGAAAAGGTGAGCTTTCCAAAGACAAAACAGTATCCCCTGCTGTTACTGCAGTGGCAGGATGCTCCCTGAAAATCAGGACAAGACAGACCTCAGTTAGGAAGCAAATACTTTTACTCATTTTTTATTTTAAAGCAAAATCTGTATTGAATTAATGTGATAGTTTTTTCTTACTTGTAGGTCTCAGTCTTAAGGCTCGGCTGAAGTATTTGGGAAGAAGTTTTCCTTCTGCGTTTCCTGCAGTCAGCAACACACCGTTCTCTGACCAGAAGAACTCAATACCGTCTGCACAGTCAAACACACAAATAAAACACATATCAAAGAAATTCTGGCCAAAATGTGGAGGCTGAATTGAGGATGTTGAGAAACAGTTAATAGTGGATAAGATTACCAGCAAGAGCTTTGGGGACATCGATAAACACTGCTAGATCACAGTCTTTCCTCATGCCTGGTGGGAAAATGAAATAACTCACCCTAGTAACAATTACTTCTTTTTCAGCAGACAAGCGTCTTTTTCTCTCTCTCACACACTCTCACACACAGCTTACCGCTGATGACGCCGTCCTCCCCTGGGAGGCCTGATGCCAGGTGGATGTGTGTCCTCTTCATGCGGCTCAGGCCCTGCTGCTGGATGGAGCTCCATTTGCACAGGTAGGAGCCATGAACAGCCTCAGCAGGGCAGTCTAGAGAACCAGCCAGAACCGGTTTCAGCTCCAAATCCTTTACCTGACCACAGCAAGGAAACTGGTATTAACACAGCATTTTGGACTTTTTGGACCAGACAAGGATTCATACTCAGATTTTTTGTTGAAACTCCAGCTTTGTTGTTTAATTAATTGTGAAGATCTTGTCTCGAAACTGAGCTAATAGTAGGGCAACACTAGGAGAAAAACCGAGGACTCGATCAAAATGTCAGCGAGTGTTTGTATACACTGTTTAGCTGAACTGTCAGTCTTTATAGTTTTTCAAGTCAGTACTTAAGATATACGTCATTTTATCATTCGGTTTCAATGGGACAGAATGGAGGGTTCTTAACAGGAAGTAAATATTTTTGCAGAATGTACAGTTTATAAAAATGGGTGTCTTTCACTTGACTCTTAAAGACATATTCTGTACACATATAAAACCCAGACTGGGCCTGAAGTCTTTGTGTACTTCATGTTACTGTTTGGCTTTGAATCTCTACAAGTGACTGCAGAAATGATGCAACTTTTCTATTGCCTGGATCTCAGGAAACCAAATATCAGTTGTAGGTGTCGACATGTCTCTTTCCAGGAATACGCACGCCCCATCGAAAATATACTGCACCTGCACTGTGTGACCCTGATTGGCACGAATCTGCAGGCGGCCATCTTCTGGGTGAGGGTGGAGCTTGAAGCGCTGCTTGTCATTTGTGGCCACAACTCTCTCAACGTCCTCCAGTGTGTATGAGCGAAACTGCGGGTGAGCCAGGAGTTCCTCCACAAACACAAAGCCATCTGTGAGGATGAGAGCTGTTATGGCCATGGTCACGTTTCCACAACAGACTTTTTCTCTTGAACTCACCTCTTTGCACTGCACACTGCACTGGAACTTTGTGTTTTTTTGACTCAGAATGCAGATGTTTATGTTATAAATGATGTAGAAAGAAAGTTATTTCCAGACCTGTGCAAAAAGTACTCATTTACAACAAGATCAAAAAATCATGTTTCACAGTCATGTAATTTTGGTGAATTGTGGAGTTCTGCCACAGTTGGCTATCTAGAAAAATATATAAACAGAGAAGAATGTAGCCAGTGATGTGTTCTCCTCTGGCCTGACCCAGTACAAAGACACGATGCTGAGGACGAACTTATTGCTCCTTGAATTTGATTTTGAAGATATGGACACGGTTTAATGTGCTTTTCATTTGTCTTCTTCCCTTTAGCCTTTGGCTGTACTTAAGTTCTACTGTATGATTTGTCATTGAACATATTTCCCATGTATTTAGTGTATAATAAATGCTCAGTGGTGCTTTTATTTTGATCGGCTGGTTTGATTTTGAAAATTGATGAAAGGTTTTTGAGGTGATTTTGTGAATGTTGTTCAGCAACTGAGTTTTGTGAAAACAGCTTTGAAGAAATTCATGCAAGGTTTCAAGAAAAGTGCTTCAGCAATTGTGAAACACTGTAGAAGCACTGATTGTATCAGTAAAGGGCCACATGTGTTATCTAGAGCAGACTGTGTGCATTTCACCTGTGCCCATTTGAAGACCCATCTGGCTGGCTCCATGGCGAAGAGCATAAGATATGGATTTTGACAGACGGACATCTCTGTCCTGTCAGAGGAGGACAGACACACACACACTCTCAGATTCAGCTCTAAACATAGCTACAGTTCAAAAATAGGACCACGCCTATACCATGCCAAACTATTCACACTGCTTGCTTTGAACCAGAGACAAGTTATGGCTCACAAATCAGTCTTTAGACCACTGAAGAAAATGGGCACCACCCAGTTTATTGATTGTAGTCTCTCACCTCTCCAGCACGGTTTCTTCTCCTTCCTCTGCCTCCTCTTCCTCCTCTGTCACTCTCCATTGATTTGAAGGCAGGCAGTTCACTTATTCAGGTCATATCGTAAGCTGTTGGATAGTGAATCATACAGTCTGGTAAATTGAATTCTCACTGCAACGTTACACAGGAGCACACCTGTGGTCAACAAACTGCTGTAAACAACGTGCAGTTAGCTCCCACTTCCTGTCTGTTCGTGTTCTCCGCTTGTAGGTGGCAGTGTGGCTGGTGGAGTGGAGCTGCGGTAACCAGCCACCACAGAGGAAAAGCTGCATTTTGTCAGGGAGGAAAACACTCAGGCAGCCAGCAGCTGCTGGTGGGAAAAACATCCACCACCCTCTAGAAAGTATAAGGCGGCTCAGATCAGAATTGCTTCTTTCTATTTCGAGGTAACTTAACAACTCTCGCTGACAGATGCGCCACAGCAGCTCCCGGTGCTGGTGTCTCACACAGAGGTTGAGCTAACTTGGCTAACTACTGTTAGCATAGTTGGGAGCTGGAGCTGCCTTGTTTCCCCGTTTTCCCTTGTTGCTATTTGTAGCATTATATATTCTGTAGTGTGTTTGATGCCGTTTGATTCGGCCTCACCTGCTAACAGCCAGCTCTGAGAACTCATGAACAACAAATGAGGTTATGAAGAGGTCTTAGACGAGGACGAGGTGGACGAGGGATTCGAGCACATCACCATGGAGACGTACATTTAGATACGTTAGAGGATGGCAGTTGTCCGGAAACTCCTGTCAATAAACAGTGTTTAAAGGGACAAACAGACGAGTTTTCCGTGAGTATCCTGCCTTTAAATGTGTCATGTTTGATGATTTTACAACTTGTGAGCTAAAATGTTCCCCTTTTAGTTGTTACATGTTGATTTTTATTGAGAAACTCAATTTTTATTGAAAAGGTTAACACTAGAGTTAGTGTCCCCAAAGCAAAGAAGAAGCTGTTCTCAGTTTCATGTCTGTAGCTCTAGTCAAAAGTGCAAAGTAACTATAAAAGTTTAAACTTAGCTCTAGCAGTTTTATATTGTGGTCAAGGCATATTCAATATTATTCAATATCATACTTTTTATATAGATATGGGTGTCCACATCTTAACTCGTCCTGTGGACACCTAGACTATACCTGGATGTTGTTGATGACTGACAATGAAATCAATAGAGTAAAACACAGCAGTAATATATCAACATGAATTCATAGTTTCAAGTTACTGTGATATGATGTGTAGGCCTACCTGAATGCATCTGTGGTTATAATCCAATAATAAAATGTAAATTGTGTTGAAATTAGCTCGTGCATATAATGACTACTTACTTGCTTTTGGTAGTTTGAGTATATCTGGATGCTAACATTTACATAATTGTACTTAAGTAAAACTAATGGATCTGGGACATTGATTGTAAAAGAGCATTTCTGTGGTATACATTTTTTTTTTTTTTTTTTACTAATGCTTCTCTCACCACTGCCCCTTGTGATATCTAACCTTGCACATGGCTTTTGTTTTATATGCTAGTGGTTTGAGGTCTGTTTAAAAACAACATGATATTTGCCAAAAGATATAACAAAATAATAGATTTGTGACAGCCATTATTTATTTGAAGAAATCCAAAGAGAACTACCAAAGTATATTTTTAGGATACCTCATGCTGCTGGCTATAGAGCTGTCTGTGGTGATTTGCTCCAGTGACAGCATCATTTTCTCCTCATCTCTATCACTGCCTTTTGTTGTTTTTTATCCTCTCTCTTCAGGTGATGGAGTTCCCCCAGCATTCCCAGCAGCTACTGTCATCTCTGCGGTCCCAGCGCCAGCGGGGCTTTCTCTGTGACTGCACCGTTTTGGTGGGCTCATCCCGTTTCTTGGCTCACAGGGCTGTTTTGGCCTCATGTTCGCCTTTCTTCCACATGTTTTACTCAGATTCCCCTGGGGGCAGCGGTGGAAACGGCACCAACAGCTCTGTCACACTTGACAGCGACATTGTCACAGCTGCCGCATTTGGCTTGCTCCTAGACTTTGTCTATGAAGGTGTGCTACAGCTGGAAGAGTCTCCGCCAGTGGAGGACATATTGGCGGCGGCAAGCTTTCTGCACATGAACGAGGTGGTGAGAGTGTGCAAGAGACGGCTGCAGAGACGAGGGCCCCTAGCTGAGGCAGACAGCACTCGTTCTGAGGAGAGCGCAGGTGTAAGGAAGGTGATAGAAATGGGAAGAGAAAGTGGCAGTGACAGTCGAGCCGATCCTGTGGTGGCCATGGCAGGAGATCACATGAACCCGGTTGCCATGGCAGTGCCACTCTCACCAGTGTCTGTTGTGGCTGAGAGGAGGCAGTTGGAGTCTGTGAAGTCTGAGCGGAGGACTGGTGGAGGGTCATCAGAGGCACGAGTTCACACTCCTCTGAGCCCTAACCTCGCTGATACTACCCAGCCAGGCATGGACGCCCCTCCTCTGCCTCCGGGCAGGGAGCTGGTGCAGGGCCTTATTGCCGGCCAGTCCGTCCTCGGTCACACCAGGTTGGGGACTGGAGGTCAGGGGGACGGGTCAGCACTCTGTAGCCCTTGCAGCACAACAGAGACATACAGGTATGGGCCTGTGTAAATTCATACATTGTTTTATTAAATGTTGAAACATTAACCCTGCAATCTCAATGCAGTTAATACTAAATTTGAGTTTTTGTTACCAGTGATTTCTCCTTAAATATTGTTGACAGTCTAAAGTTTATAGTCTGATCCCTTTGCACCAGCTTTTCATACACCTTCACATGTGCTACATCTACAGGTGCTGAGGACATTGTGTCTGTGTTGTCACTTAAAGCTTGTTTGTCTTTCTTTCTTTCTTTCTTTCTTTCTTTCTTTCTTTCTTTCTTTCTTTCTTTCTTTCTTTCTTTCTTTCTTTCTTTCTTTCTTTCTTTCTTTCTTTCTTTCACCAGTCACAGCAGCAACCAGCAGCCATCTTCCTCATCCTCCTCCTCCCTGGTTGCAGTTAGTCAAGCTGGTGGTCATTCAGTGGTTGCTCTTTCAGAATCCAGACTCTCTCCAAGCCCACATCAGGACTCACAACGGCTGCTCCATAACGATGACTCTGTGAGGAAACCCTCAGAGACCAATCACAGAGGCATATTAGGTGGAGAACAACAGCCAGTCATGTTAATCCAAACATCAGCACCCACCTCACACATACAGACCAACCAGACACACTCGCCAATTCAACGTGCACCTCCCCAAATCAGAATCCAGAGCACTGTGTCTCTGCAACACCAAAGCTCTGACTTTCATACTGCTCCTCAGAAACAGACCCTAAAGGGACCTGAAAGGGATGCAGGGGCTTCACCTACCATTAGAAATGTGAGCAGAGCGAGGACAAACAATGGTGACAGACAGAATGTGAAAGTCAAAGTGGAGGCCATTGTTATATCTGATGAGGAGCTGGAGGAGGAGAAAGAGAAAAGCAGAGAGAGAGAACCAGTGATGGAAGTGGAGGATGAATTTGAAGATGACATCCAGGAAGAGGAGTTGAACAGCCCTCAGTTTCTCCATTCCCACCCACAGGGCCTCCAACAGATGACCTCCCATGACTACTCTTTCGCTCTCTCCCCCTCCTCGTCCTCCTCCGGCACAGCCCCTTCCTCCCAGGAGACCTCCTCCTTCGCCGTCTCCCTCATCCCCCCATCCTCAGCCCAGCAGCATTCAGACCCTCCCACCTACTTCCAGGACTTCCAGGACTCTATGGGGAACTTTGTGGAGGATGTCCCCACGTGTGGTGTCTGTGGGAAGACTTTCTCATGCACATACACACTAAGGCGTCACGCAATTGTACACACACGTGAGCGCCCTTATGAGTGCCGCTACTGCTATCGGAGCTACACACAATCAGGCGACCTGTATCGGCACATTCGTAAAGCTCATGACCACACGCTCCCAGCCAAACGCAGCAAGGCAGACGTGGAGCCCTCCCTGCAACCACAGCCACCACCACCACCACCTCTTAGCTAACGCACAAATACGCACACTCCTCTATTTCTGTATTAAAAACACAACTTTTAACCTAATGTACTGACTCTACTTCTACAATCATCAGTTATGTTCTCAACTACAGCGGCACTCAGTAGAGCACATGCCTCTGCTAAGACCAAACAATTCTACACATCCTCTGAACAAACAACAGACCAAAAAACCATTGCAGATGAAAACATTACCTCCTTAGCAGACGTAATAATAGTTACACCTCTGTGTTAAATCATGTGGAATGAGCATTTTATTCCACCACTCTGTATTTACACCACTGCTACTTGTACAAATCCATATACATCAACAACACGAATAGGTCATATTTCTTTTTTACATCAAGATCCACACATTGTTTCCTGCATTATCAAGTAAAGTGATTTGGATGGCCTCTTCAAATTCCTTGTTTCATCAGATTTTTGAAAATTTTAATGTTATCAAATAACCAAATTTACTCAACATAAAGTCATTCCAAGACCCTCTTTTCACCACTCTTTATCAACCACCTTGGTCAATTTATCCAAATATTGTCAATTGTTTTACATTTGCAAACTCCCTCCAGACATCCTTGTTATCTTTTAATTCACCGACATTTGGATCCCCTTAAGCACAGACATACAATAATTCATACACACACACAGTAAACACCAGCCGTGGGGCCCTCTTTCATCCAGCTAACACACTCAATGTTGTGCGACCGTCGTCTCTATAGAATCCTAAAAGTGAGATAAATCCTGTGCTATTGTGCTGCTCTTTGTAAAACTGGAGAGCCATTTGTACTGTTTTAGTATCTTGGTCATCTATTTATAGATTTTTATGAGTATGAAAATGATCACAAACTTAATTGTTGGAAGAAGGGAAGATAGAGGACATGTATGGAAATGAATGACTGACTTCCGTGACACCCATCTACACCTACTGTTTACTATATAACAACACAAACGAGGGAAAGATGTTCATCAGACTTTAACAGATATAACTGCCTTTTAAGTGTGAGTCTGTGCCAGCGATGACTGATTGTAAATGTAGTAGCATTGTACTGTCTTGTGTTTTATTTACAGGGTGAAATCATGAGTTGTTCATGTGGCAGCAAATATCGACACAGGGTCTAGAAATGGAATCAGATTGTGCCATTTTACAACTTAAAAATCCTAAAATATGCTCACGTTTTCACATAGTCACATCATCAATAGCAGATGTGTACAATATATTTGTTGAAGTAGGAAATCATGGGTGCTATATGGACTGTACTTTACCTTGTTTCTACATCTTCTCCAGCAGTAAAATTGGCATTTGACCATAAATATCAAAGTGGCAGCTGAAGAGACTTTGAAGTCTTTAAATGATGATAATCATCATTTCATGATAATGAAAGGTACGTAATTTTATTGTACGGACAAACTTACCATGAAGATTGCTGCTCCACAACTGCTCTCATCATGCAGTATTTCAGCAATTCTTTTAGCACTGTGCCTGTCTTGTCCTGGAAATCTCCTATCAGGGGAACTAAAAGTTGTTAGAGATGGGATATATTTATTTTTCTGAGGCACCATCCCTTAGTATGTTAGCAGTGGAAGTGAGGGAAGAGAAGTGAATAACATTCAGGATCCACCATTTAAGTGTTTGGCTTTGTTTGTTCTGTAGTGTTTCTCCTGTAGAAAACTGAATATATTTACAAGCACACTTGGACAGATGCAGAAATTCTGCCTTCTCTTTAAATGTTTAAATTTAAACTTTAAATGTGCCTCAATGACTCTTTGAATTGACTGTTCTGCATCATTTTCTATGTTTAAGGACCTGATCAAATGAAAATTAGTATCAGTCCATTCTGATAACTAATTCAAACTAATAACCATTCAAACTGAAGAGTTTTAGAGTGGATACATAAAATGAACAGTTGGGTCATTGGTTATTTAGGACTCATGGTAGCAAGTGTGCAAAATCTAATGTTACCTTGTGAATAAACACTGGTCAGACTTAACAATGTGTAGATGTTGTAATGTTTCAGTGAATCACACAGTGCACGGGTTGGTCAGTTAACATTATCTTTGATTTTTCTTTATTTCAGTATAAAGGAACATATACAAAATTATAAACATTTTACTTGTTACCTGTTGCTCTCCAACTGTAACACTATACAGGTTAAGAATTTCTAAAGTCTTATCATTGTGGACAGTAACCAGCAAACTGTACATTTCACCCTGACACACTGAGGTGACATCATCCAGTCGTCTTTCAGCAGGAAGTGTTGTGTTTCTTCAGTCTTCTACTGGCCCATGGATCTGTGACGAGACAAAACATCAGTGTCCATCTACAAAACTGTCTGCCTATGTATCCTTGTATTTCAAACCAAATATTCTGATTAAACAGTGTCAATGTAACTGTTGTTGTCAAAATTTGTTAAACCACAGAGAAACAATAAATTGGACAGTACAACCACAATACTCCTTTTAAAAAAAAAAAACAACTCCTCACCGCCTCAGCCAGCTCTGGCCAATCCATCGCCATCACAACAGTGTCGTCAGAATTTGGAGGAGTCTCCAGGTTCCAGTAAGTCAGTTTGTCAAACACAGAGGACACCTTCACTGTCCTGTCCTGGACACACAAACAAGCAGGGAAAACATGCACACATGAAGAAAAGGGGTAACTCTCAAGTAAAAGGTAAATTCACACCCTGTAGAAGGAGTAGAAATTACAATCTTTTATTACCCACACAACTGCATGCCTGATTTTGAGTCCCATACAGTCAGTGTTTTGTCCTATGTTTGACTGACCCCTGATCAGACCACTTGTCAGACGTCAGTGGTGTTTACCTCTTCGTCTGAGCCAGGCTTGTTGATCTCTTTAAGCACCAGGCCAGTGTAGCCCTGTGGGCAGCTGAGCTCCTGCCCCTTCAGCCCACGGCCTCTGAACGACACTGTTGTCTCTGTTAAGGAAGAAATGCACAAAGGATAGTTGTTGAGAGACTCACCATTTCCGTCTCTGAAAAGAATAACTGTTTCTGTCAAGTAACAATTAGTTTTAGTCTCCTGGTAGAGAAAAAAAAAAAAATCTGTGTGTACCATATTTTCGTTCTTTTGTGGTAGCAGTGAAGTACTGTGAGACCTGGGCAGGACCATTGTGTTCAATCTCACAGGGCATCAGGTGGACTGGCTCTCGCTGTGTCTGATCCACTGATGACACAAGGACACGAGTAACGCTGTTGTTACAGGACATCCTGCAAGTAGCGGACAGGAGAGCACAAGACCAGGGTCAACTGAGTATCTGTTTACTTTTACATGTTATAGCATGGCATTTTCCTCTTTTTATTTCTGATCTGTAATAGTCTATAATTATTTTATTTGTCTTGTCATATCAGACTGTCAGTCTTCAGTACAGTGCTTTGAATTACACCCCCTCGGAAAGTGCCATCAAATATTTTGATTGATCGATTGATCAACAGTGTCCATTGTGCAAAAATTACCCTACAATCAGTCGATCAATAGGAAAATAATATTCCCAGCCTTTCAACCATTTCTGTTTAGTCTCATATTGAACTGAATATTTTAGGGGTTTTGAGCTGTTGATCACACAGCTACATCACCTTGGACCTCGACGACCTGGGATAGATATCTTTCACAGTGATTCCACTATGATCTGACACTTCATACAGACTAAACGACTGACAAAGGAAACAATGCTGCAGCTCAAATGATCTTACTAAAAGGAAACAATGGAGCTCTGTAGCTTTCCACGACAACAAACAGTGCACACGCTCCCAAAGAAAAACAACACGACTCCGCTACGTCATACTGTCACATTGGCGTGGTTCCTCACTTCTTGATAAACATTGTTAAACGCGCTGTTTACGACCTTTAAATTGAGGAGGATAACTTGCACTTTACCTTTCTGAAGATCCTGGGTGTGCAACCGACACTCACTGCATGTGTTTGATGACAGGAGGGAGCAGCAGAGCGTCTTCTTCTACGCAGGAGGACATTTTGGCGGGTGTTTTCTGTTCTACCGGAAGAAGCCGCCCCCTGTCGACGAGAGGTCGTGTTTACGTTTTTACGCTCTCTCCACTTCCGTATTTTGATATGGTTAAAGGGATAGTTCGGGTTTTTTGACTTGAAGTTGTATGACATTACCAATAGCAGTGTAGTGCATCAACAGTGACTTTCCCCCCGGTGCGTCCCGTGAGCGGAGTTTTGGCCAGGTCTCGGTGTTGAAGAAAGTAGTTCCGGCTAGTTGCTGGGGTCACAAAAATAAAGCGTTTTGCTTCTCCGGACAATATGCGTTCAAAAGAGTAATACAT
>OMNW01003361.1:66108-84406 GCA_900303245.1 Selene dorsalis
CATTTCCTCAAACATATTCAAAACCGAGCATCTCTTGTAAACATTTCCTGTTTGTTCCATTCAAGCACATGTTGAACTCATGGAGTAGATTTACCATCTACACTGTACAATGGATACAAATATGGACACGACGGCTAATAACATCATAGAAGAAATGAAGATGGAGATAGACAATAAGCAAATGATGAATAATGACTTTTCTGCCACACTATCGGATGAGACGCACCAACACCTGACAATCAGCGAGCGGGCTTCCAACAGCTGCAGGAAAGTCAAAGTGAGAACCAGACCCAGACTCCAGTTGGCAAAGAGCTTCCCACCTTACAGTCAGTGTATAGGTGGACTGGGGGACGATGGAGAATGGGACAATCAAGAGTTTGATTCAGAAAAAAGCAACCCTCACCAGCAGCACCTCAGAAACAATGAGGTGATACAGGAAGACAGGAATGAGGTTGCTCAAGCCACAGAAAGGAAAGAAGATCAAAGCACAGAGAGGGAAGAAGATGCAGAACCAACGGCAAAGTGTGCGAGGGATGAACTGAAGGCTAAATGGAGGGTCAGGAGGAAGGAGAGCTCAGGGGGGAGCTGTGAAGCTGACACGGAAAGATGTGAGAAAGGAAGGTGGAGTGGGAAAAGAAGAGTGGAGGAGACTGGGGAAGAAGTGGAGCATGACAATAAGGGAGGAGACGGGGGCACAAGCAGCGAGTGGAAACACTGGAGAAGTTTTGAGACAGAGAGACAAGAGGAGGGGGGCGAAGAGAGGGAGAGATCTGTCTCAGCCGTGGAAGGAGAGGAGGAGGGGAGTGCGGAAACCCTTGAGAGCAAGGATGAAGAGGCCGAGGAGCACCGAGGGGCCTCCTTGACACAACAGAGGTCCTCCCCACATCCAATCCTCTCCAAGCTCTTGCACTCATCCTCCTCTACCTCCTCCTGCTCCTCCATCAACCTCTCCTCAGCAGAGAGTGATGAGGTCTTCAGTGAAGGAGAGGATGCTGGCAAAAAGAGGAAGGCGTTCAGGAAGGTGAGAAAGCCTAAAACAACACAGAACAGCTAGATGAGATCTAAAACTATAGTTTCCAGCTGAGGTATTTGATATCCCAGCATGGGAGGCTTAAAACTATATTTCTCAACTGTCTCAACTTTGCACCTGTGGTCCTGATTTGCATGGGCTTGAAAGAGGACTTTGATGGAGGTGGATTTGAATGGTGTTTGCATGCAGGCTGCTGCCGCTGCTACAGATATGAGGCAGAAAGCTGAAGGAGAACTAGGGAGTATGTTCATTTATTTGGTGTATACTGTCTGTTTTTTTTTATGTATTCTGTCGGACATCTAGCGGGAATCCATTATGATTGAATCAAAGGTGAAGACTTTCACCAAAAAAGAGGCAATCCCATCTCCAAAATACTAACATTTAGGATTTAAGATCAAACACCTGCAATTTAAAGAAAAAAACAAAAACAAAAAAGGCCCTTTAATATAAACATTTTTCTCAAACTTCATTATATTGTAACAGTTTTTTTTACTGAGCACGACCCAGGTTGATTGTAGCTTCCCATGGTTTTTCAATGCCATGCCTGTCCCTAGAGTGGCAGCTGCTTTGTGTATATACAAAACAGCTCATAACTGTCGAGGAATGCATTGTTTGTAAACACAACATGTACTGGCACTTGTTTGTTGACCTGCAGGTGTTACTGTATACTGTACAATGTTCCCCAACGGTCTGCATGATGTATTTCTGTCAGGTTTTCCTCTGAGAGAGCACAAACCGGGCTACAATATGAATATCTGGCCTTGAGCTGCTACTTAGACCTTTTAGTAACAAGGCTCTGGTTCAGCTCCACTTTCCGTCTGCGTGCACGTAGGTTTGAAAATTCAGATGATCCTGCAAGTGAATAAGTTTGTCTGTAACCTTCATACCTGTTACCTATCAAAGATCTAACTCCAGACCACAGAACATGGGAAATGGATGTTGGGTCAGCCCATACTGTGGACAGGAGGAGCAGCAGAGGAATCCTCCATTCCTTTCTCAATATGCACTTAGCTTGAAGGCAACAACATAATCTGCTTTCTTTTGTGCCTCAGTGTCGCTCCTGGAAAACCTACCTGACCATGATGCACTGGTCGCTGCGGCGGCAGAGCTCCTGGGTCCAGCTGGCTGGACATCAAGGCATGTGTTACAGTTATACCAACAGAAACTACTGTGTGTGTTTCTCTACATTGATAGCTGTAAGCCTGTACTTGCCCACAGTAGTGCTACTTTTTATCTCCACAAAGTAAGAAGAAACTGTGAAAACGCCATTTTAAAAAGTCTTGACCGTCCATTTTCAGTTTATTCATAAAGGGCCTGTCACCTCATAGAGGACTACAACATGTTGACCTTATTATTAGCACTATAATAAAAGCTTCAGTAAAGATTGAATTCACTGTTATTTTAAGGTTTTCCCCTTCATCGCTGGTGTCAGCAGGTAACTTCCAGCTGAGTGAAGGAGGGGAGGTGCTCAAACTGTACAGTGAGGTGGAGGCAAACTGCCTGGACTGCCTGATGAGAGACCCGCTAAGGCCTTTTGTACCGCAATACCATGGCATGGTCACTAGGGGGGAGCACCGCTACATCCGACTGGAGGACCTGCTGACTGGCCTGAGGAGACCTGTGATTATGGACTGCAAGATGGGAGTCAGGTTTGAGAGCAATTCTTACATGTCTGACCGTAGAGAGAGGGTGCCTGTTGTTATTTACATAGCCCTTCATCTCTGATTAACCATATTACATGATGGTATCATAGATATTAAAACTTCCATTTTACTGAGGCTCAACCTTAATGTTGACCCTTGAAGTTAATTTCTGGCCTTGGAAACAGCAGATGGTAAAATAATCTCAACTTTTCATCCCTAATTACTAAAGCATAATAAAAAACATAAGTCTTCACACCACTGTTTTTACATGTTGCAGTATGTTTTTTCTACACAATGAATTATATGGGAGTTTCCCTGTTAGGACATACCAGGAGGAGGAACTGGCCAAAGCTCGTAGCAAAGCCACACTGCGGACTGATATGTACCAGAAGATGGTGAAAATAGACCCGTCAAGTCCATCTGCAGAGGAACATGCACAGAAAGGTGTAACCAAGTGGCGCTACCTTCAGTGGAGGGATACAACAACTTCTACATGCACACTGGGCTTCAGGATAGAGGGCATCATGGTAGGAGTAAAGGACAGGAACTCACTGCATGACTCATAAATACCCATTCACCTGACCACTTTCATTCCTCGACCATCTTCAAATGTTTGTACTGGTGTGTGTGCGTGTGTGTGTGTGTGTGTGAGACAGATGGAGGACGGCAGTGTCCAACGGGACTTCAGAAAGATTCTGACATTGGCTCAAGTCACAGAGGTGTTGCTCTACTTTACCAGGAGTCAGCTGGACATCCTGGTCAGTCCTTACATGTACTATAGTGAACAGATACTAAATCTAACACCAGACATGGTTGTGTGCAACTGTGAGTGTGTGCACTTTGTGTACGTACACAGAACTACTGCAATGAAGCATTTCAAAATACAACAAAACCTAAAAGGAAATGGAAATTTAAACTTGTCAACAACTATTATACCACTTTTCTGCCTTTTGCTTCTAAATCACTGGCATTGTTTTTACATTCAATGCCCTCTCTCCTCAGTCTATCCATATTAACACTACTTGTTGCAACTACATTGCACGTGTTTCAATCTTTTCTGTTTCTGAATCTCCTGTCAGAAAGCGTACCACTCCAGACTCCTGGCCCTGAGTGATGCACTGAAGAATTCTTCATTTTTCAGAAGCCATGAGGTTGGTTCAGAAACACAAATTCTCATCTCCTTTTGCTAACAATTCTGGTTTAAATAATTTTGGCTGAAGTGAAGAGGGTTTGGGTTTGAAATATCAGCTGATGTAATAGAAGATGGAAGAATTAATTAGATGATATGGAAGTAAAGTTTTTCTTCCCATCATCATTCATCTTTTGGTTTATTTTTCTCTCACTTAATCTACATCCATATATGTTTGCTCGGATCAGGTGATTGGCAGCTCGCTTCTCTTTGTTCACGACCATAGCAGCAAAGCCAATGTGTGGATGATTGACTTTGGGAAGACAACACCCGTGCCTGACACAAGCAAGCTCCAACACAACGTCCCATGGGCTGAGGGAACCAGGGAGGATGGCTACCTCATTGGCCTTACGTCCCTCATCGCTTCTCTGGGCCAGGCCATTAGTGTGGTCTCCTGGCAACAGGAGGACAATGCTGGAGATGAGATGAGTGTTCAATAAAGCAGCCTGAGGGCTGTTGAGACGACCCTTAAGGAGGACACTTGGGTGCTGTTACACTTTGAACTCTTGAGATGAGAGAGGAGAATTATGATTATGGTGAACTTATCTTCACAGGCTGAGGAAGAACAAGGGAGTAGGTACAATTCAGCTAAAATTATAGAAATGTGATATGGTACATCTGGCATGTACCTATACTGTAACAATGGAGACAGTGCTGGTGTTACAGACTCAAAGACTTTAAGCTTCATATGACTTTTTTCTTCCCATTTAGTGTTTTTCCAATTACCGTTTTATAACTGCTATTAATTAGCGTGCCCCAGAAAGAATGCCTATGAAAATGAGATGAAATACAGATGAAGATATGTTGGTGAAACAGATGTGATTGTTATTCTCAGGGTTTTGAATTATCTATGTGATGCAGCTGAAATGCTATGTTCACCTTCACATATTATGTGGTGCAAGCTAAGTGAAATAAACAATGAACGCCTTGACCTGCTCAGTCCCCATATGCCAACATCACTGACACCAAAACATGCACCTCTGTCATTTCATATATCACCAACAGGTTACAGACATATAAACTACAGAGAGCAAAAACTCTACCATAGGATCACACATAAATACTTCTGTGGATTGGACTGATGGTGATTTTAACAGCTTCAGATTTGGATCATTCTCACACATTGCCTATGTTTTTGTTTTTTTTAAATGTAAAACCTTAAGTGACTTAGTAACTTTTATTGTAGCACAAAAAGGGAACAACACTTTACTCTATCAGTCTGTAAATTCCAATTTATTTCCAAATAATGTCCCAAGACTAATCCTCGAAAGAAAAAAAAAAAAAGGATCTGTATCTGTAGACAGACATACATTTTAGCATAAATGAAAAATAAAATACCATAATGAATGAATGAATGAATGAATGAATGAATGAATTAATGAATGAATGAATGAGCAACATTTACTCGTTTAGGGTTAGGGTTAAACGTCTGAGAATATTTTGAAACTGAACTGAACTATAGCCACATGGTTATTGCATAAGACAAAGGTTAGGCTGTAGGAAATAACAGAACTACAGACGTTTATATTAAACATATTGTGCGACGTGATAATTTTCGGATGTGAGACGTATGAACCAGTAGAGACCAGGTAGAGACCCAGCAGCTCCACTGGGCGGCGCCCTGTTGTTGCACGTGCTGCAGCGAATCAAGTCAGGCGGGACAGAGCTGACTGACACCGCCCCTCACGGGAGACAGCGGCCAGGTGTTCCCCAAGCATCACGAAATATGTAACCACGGAAAAAGAAAATAATCGGTAAATATTGTCAGGTTATGTAAGACAGTCTGCAACTATGCTAACTCGCCATAATGCTAACAGCTAAAGCTAACGCAATTTCTTACCTGAGTGAGGCTGTAAAACAGCAAAAAAAGTTTTAAATTTACCATTTGCCTTAGACGATTCACAGTATGGCATTTTTTATTTATTTTTTCAATGTTTTGCAAATGACAACTCTGACATTTCCCCCCAATAAGCCGAGTAAGAGGAGCTTTTCCTGATGGACCGTGTAACTTTCTTCCGTACTTGCTACCCCAACCTTGTGGTGACACGTGCGCTGGATGAAGGTGAGTTTTGTTCACTAATCACAAACACGTGGGCTCGTCAGGCCCTCACAGACACGGGACTTTCTGAGCAGGTGTAACGGGTAGATGTGACTGAAGCTCGGTGTTGAAGTATGGTGGGGGAGATCTGATGGAGATCGTAGAAAAAGTTGACTGTTTGAAAGTAAACAAAGCTTGTATACCTACATTATCTGTTTCTCCTCAGCATTACTAAAATTGAATTTGTCAGAGATGTCGGGATGGTTTTGATACCTGATATGACAGCACAACACTTAAATTTTGATCTTTTCTTGACTAAAAGCAATGAGCTCTGAGCTTTCACTGTAAGGATTAACAACACCTGATCATGACAGCAGCAAACAAACAGTGCAACCATGATGGAGAGTTGATGAATAAAGACTTACGGTGAACATATTTAACACAAGAAAACATTAGGATAACAAAGTGAAGCCTGTAGCTATTGTGCTAGAAGCTAGAAGTAGGCTACCTTAGATGTATATAAACATTAATATTACAGTACATGAAAAAATAAAAACAAATGAAAGCCTATAGAAACATAAGTGCAGAAGTGTGGGTGTGTGTGGGAGTGGTTTTTTTTTAAATTGAACTAATATTAACTTGCATAAAAGTAGAAATACCACATTTTGAAAAATACTCTGTAGTCTTGTCAGTGGATTTTTAACGGCAGGTGGTAAGAGGTTAAGTATTTTTATACTAGTAAACTTTGGCTATGTTGTGTTATGTTTCACTGTTGCTGGTTGACGTTTTGATCTCTGCGCCATCGACGTGCCCCGGAAGTGGAAGCGCTGTGTCGGTAGCGCTTCCTTTGTCTCTCGTCAACGCGCAGTCGGAGGAGCTAGCCATGCTAACAGCTAACAGCTAGTTAAAGAGCACTCCCTGCCATCAGGTCGCCGTCGTCTTTGTCTGTCTCTTGGACCTACTGGTGATGTCGGGGCTTCTTCCACAGCATTGCCGTTGTGTTTCATGAAAGAGAAGCCCCTCCGATATTCATTTTTAGACCCAGGGTGGTGCGCTCGTGTGTGTTTTTTTTCTGTTTTTTCAGTCTGACACTAGCAGAGAAATATGGCGGATGGCGGGCATTACTACAACGGTAAGAAAATCTATGCACTAAAGTATTAATCTTACGTTTTCTTTGCTACTTGTACCATGTTTCCTTAGACCATGAGGACTTTATGTCGGAGAGAGAGGTCAGAAGCACTGGTTTCATGGTCTCAGGAGGTAAAAGATCATATATACGCAGTCTGAAGGTCTAACCATGTCACTGACACGAGCATTTTACCTTTGCATTAGTGTTACTACCAACACTTAAGTTTTATGATTATATTAGTATGTATTATATTACTGTGATTATTGTTTATAGCGGTAAAATAGAGTAGAATGAATACAGGAACTGCAGATGTTAACCAGGCCTGTCCTACAGCTTTTTGTATTCCTGATATTTACATGGAGGACTCTTTAAAACGTGATGTTTGGAAGTCTTTGATACAGGTTTATAAATGTGACTAGATTTCAGTAAAAGCCTCCAGTGATTCTGTTTATAAAATCCTAATGCAGAAGATGTGCTTATATCTTTACGGTTCATACACAAGAAGAGTTGCAGTGGCCTGATCCATTAATTATTCTATCTAGTGCCTTATTTGATGTATTTAACTCTCATCTGGTCTCTTATGTGCTGCTAAAGTTGTAGAACTTAACATAACATATGTTTTATAATGTGATATTCATATTAAACTGACTAACCTTTGTTTTCTGTTTCTCTTCTCAGAGCATGATGATAGAACCGCTCCATCACAGTTTCGCAACCGTAAAGGCCGAGGTTCCCACAAAGGTCGGTCATATGACAGGTCCCGTCGAGACCGCCAACGGGGAGGTCACTCGGGTGGCTTTGGAGGTCCAGGACCACGGTCTAGGCTAGAAGATACTGATGGAGATGTAACCATGAGTGATGGCCCTCAGGACAACAACTCCCAGCACAGATTGTAAGTGCGGATCAATCACTAAGCGAGTATGTTGATTAGCATCCAGCTGTCATCATGTTTGTTGTGGAGAGAGTGGAGGAGAAGTTATAAACAAGATCCTCACTTAAGTAAGGGGGGATTGGAGAGTTGTTTAATGTAAAAGCCAAATGAAGCTTTCAGATGTTGTGCCAGGATGATAAATACAGGATACAGGAAGAAAAAGTAGAACAGGAATGACTTTTTTTTTTGTTTTTTTTAAATCTTTAACAATCTTTGTACTGTGCAGAATATGAAAACCTCTGCTCTCTACCCATGCAGTAGTACCACAGGAAAAATAAAACAAAAGTGAAACTGTGAAAGTGAAAGGAGCCCAGTTCATGTTCATGATGTGCATTATGCAACATTTGGTGCCATTAATGCGTTCTTTAAAAGGTAGCAAAATTATCATTATGCAGGAGGTTAAAAATGTCACGTAGAATTCAAAATGTTTGCCAACCCTCAAAGGAAATTACAAAACATTTAGTGTAAATGCATAATGCCAAAGAGACACATGGGCTCTGCACTGGCTTTTGCAGAAAAAGAATTGCAACAATAGAAAAAAGGTTACTTCTTGGACTTGCTAGTTGCAGAGACATTCAGAAACACCAGAGGAAACTCCCCCTCATTTGGTCCTGGGCTGTTGGAAAAAACTACCCTGAGCCAACAATGCAGGAAGTATGTAGGAGGAACTAAGGCTGAGCCCTTTTTCAATTGAGTGCAGTATAATTTCGTTGCATATGTGTTCTTTGGTTGGAATATATGCAATGACAAGAAAGGAACCTTAAACCTGGCACATCAAAGATTTATTTAAGTTACCTTTGAGATCCAGAGTTGGTCTGGGCCAACCCCTCACAACTCATAAGTTCATTTGCATACAGAGCGTGGTTACTATGCCAGCTTTGAGGTTATGGTCCCAGAGTTGTCCACTTGTGATCTGATCACCCAGGATGCATGTTAATGTGAGGTTAAGAACAGGCTCCGTGTCAGAGGTACAAATGCTGTGGATTTAAGTGAATGGGAGCATGGTCTCAGACTTCAAGACCTCACTGCATGTCCTTGTTTTGTCTTCATTAGCAACCCATATGGAAGGCCTTTTCGGAAGGGAGAGGGACGGTTTGACCGAGATAGGCGACAAGGCAAAGGGGGAGGAGGTAGAGGTGGTGGAGGCTTCAGAGGGGACCGAGGAGGTGGAAGTGGCAGTGGAGGAGGGAGAAATCAGTCAGGCTGGTCCAAAGTTACGGTGCGTATTATTAACAGCTGCCATACGACCATAAGGTTGCCTTTTAATCTATTACAAGAAATAATTTTTCCTTTTTTTGTCTATTTGACAGATTCCACATGGCAGGAGATATGACAAAAAATGGTTATTGACAGCTCTTCAGAACATCTGTTCAGTTCCTTTTACACCTGTACAGGTGAGTTTACGCCTCATCAGTGTTTACTAATTAAGTAAAAAATCTGGAAAATGATTTTGCATAGTTCTCAATTAAGTAGTAATTTTGAGATAACAGTGCCAGGTAAGAAAGATAGATCTGTCTCAATACTTTCTTAAGCCGGGAGTTTGTATAGATGGATCTTTATTATGTTCTCTCCCTGTTCTTCCAGTATCACGTTGATCATGAAAGGGCCCACTTCTACGTGGACGATTCCCCTGCTGCCAATGCGTTACGCAAATGTTCTCACAAAATCACAGACACAGATGGTTATAAGGTACGTCGGGTATCTTCACATGTTGGTGAAATCCTACACTGCTGGCCCTTATCCAGCCTGCTTCTTATAACAACTTTAAATCAAGTCAGCATCTGATGTTTGCAGGTGGAGGTGCACGTGAACAACAGCGCCCCGCCAAACTTCCTCCTTGCTGACCTGAAGCCTGAACACTTGGAGCACCTGAAGGTGAGTTAGAGAAAGCAATGAAATGAGACAGTACTCACAGATATGGGGTTGTTAAAATTTATAGTATCTAGTATCACTGACGACAGTAATACTTGAACGAGGGGTTTTGAGGCTTCTCTCAGTTCTGTCAGTTTTCTTTTTTGCTGTTCAGATCTGGCTTCTCATGTTTATCATTCTTATGTTTCACAGCAATGTATGGCAAAACGTTTTGATGGTTCCCAGCAAGCTCTTGACTTGAACAACATCCGAACAGACCCAGGTAATAATGTTCTCCATCTTAAACTGTCACTGCATTGGGGCGCTGTATGGCTCAGTGAGTTGTGCAGGCTTCCCATATGCTGCCCCGCTTCAAATCTCAAACCCAGTGGCCCTTTGCTGTGTGTCGTTCCCCCTCTTGCTGCTTCCCCATTTTCTGTCTCTCTCAACTGTCCTGTCAAGTAAAGTTGTCACTGCATGTTAGGTATCTATAAATGGTGGAGGCAATCTGTTGATGGAGTTGAACCCAGCAAAGACTTTTGACAAATGAAAAAGTCTAAATTGTAAAATCATTTTCCAATTTAGAGTGTTTTGATTACTTTCTTATTTTTATGTCACAGACCTGGTGTCCCAAAAAATTGAAGTGACCTTGAATAGGAAGACACACATGGAAGCTGTGATCAAGATTATTGAAGAAAACATTCCAGAGGTAATCAATGCAGTGAAAGGTTTTCATGTTATGTGCGGGAAAATTAGTAAACGTTTGACTGTGTTGAACATATTGTGCTTACCCATGTCTCCTCTGGCTGTTGCCAGCTGACTTGCTTGAACATGAGCAACAACAGGATTCACAAACTGGATGAACTTGCTGAGTTGGTTACCAAGGTGCCTAATCTGAAGACCCTCAACCTGTCTCACAATGAGGTAAGGCTGGTTATTCAGTCAATCTAATATAATAACCAGATGTTTTTTTTAAACCCTCCTCTCACACCATCTTGTTCTGTTGCTGTGGGGTCCTCCAGCTGAAGTCAGACCGGGAGCTGGACAAGGTGAAAGGCCTGAAGCTGGTGGAGCTGTGGCTGAACAGGAACCCCCTCTGCGTGTATTTCAGGGATCAGGCAGCATACATCAGGTCAGTCAGCATTTTTGGGGGGTGAGTGGAGAAGCTTTTACAGAGGGGACACAGTGGTGTGACTGTTTGTGTGTGACCAGGGGTGTCCAAGGGTCTCTCACTGTATAACAAGAGTAAGCGGCGTGTGCCACAAAAGGGGATCAAGCAAGCCTTTGTGTCGTGTGTGCGAGAGAGCGACGCCTTTTATAATAACAGAAATAATTTCCCTAAAAATCAAGGACAAACTTGAGGACAAAGCAAAGCCAGCTGATGCTCATCATGAGCTTCCTGTATTTGTGTATATTGTGTGTCGTTGTGCATGAGAGGAAGACGGGGAGATAAAAAGCACATACATTCGTTTGCAATTGAAAAAGAGTTTTGTTTTATTTTACATGTTTCTTCCCACTGGATGATTATATTTCCCTTTCACACTGCAACCTAAAGATTCCTTTATTCTAAAAGTTGCTGGGAGGACCATTGAACTGCGATGCGCATCGTTTTCCTTTCAGCTTGCTTAGATTCTCCACAGTTTGAACAGCTGTCTTCTCTCTGCCAGCTCTTCACCTTTTTGTGGGACATCCTTTCATGCTTTGGTCTCTTTCATGGTACTCAGTGATGCTGCACCCAGCACTCATCTGCCAACATCCTAGTTAATTATCCCATAGGCTGCTATAAAACACCATCACACTGCTGCTGATTTATAACGCTGAGAAGAAGCACTTCAAAAAAAAAAAAAAGAAGACAACATTCAGCTTTCATGACTTCTAACAATCTACTGTGAACTGCTCTCAAAAATACCAATCCACAACAAACTCTTGAGCAGTACTGTATAACAGTATAGGTTGTTTATTGGAGAGAGGGCAATCCACAGTTGTGTTGACAAATGTTTGGATGAAGTAAAGAAAATCCACAGTCAATGATTTCCATCCCCTCGTAGCACCCCTGCCCACTCGGCCCCCTGTAATAGGCCAGTATGGAAGGCTGGATAGCCTATGACGGGTAAGATCCCACCTCAAAACCCTGGGACAACCTAAGGCAGGCACAGTCACGATTACTCGGCCTCAGTCCCTCCCCGTGAGCTCCAACTCACCAAGAACGGGACCCAGAAGAACTTGAGAGGATGGGACTCCACAGGAAGTGCTGTTGGGCTAACAAGGAGGGGGATACCTGTCATTATCGATGACTAATGATGACCCAAAGATCAGAGGCGGTCTCTCTCTTTGGCCTAAACAGGCCTCTGCTTTTCCATGAATGAAGTGGAGAGTTTGGCAAATACCCTTAACCTAACGTGTGAGGGAAATATCCTCTGAACTGAAAATTGAAGTTCAGTTTTGCCCGAAGTAAGTCAAATGAAGAAAACGTGATAACGCTTCCTCTTCCAGCTTCTGATGGCTGTGACCAGTACAAAAAGCTCAAATATCAAGCAGAGAGAGCAGAGTAGAGATTTATCACCGTGGTCAAAAACCCAATGATATTCCAGCCCCTCTGTAAGCAGAGGTATGGCATCCATCTTTAATAAAAATGAAATGCCTAAAATTACTGATACAAGAAGATCAATGTCTATACAGTTGATGATGGCTGTGAAATACTGATAAATGCTTTGCTTGTGCAGCAGGGGAAGACTATCGGATGAGTGGTGAGACTGCTGGGTCCAGCTCAGTTTGAGGCCTGCTCTCCTTTTTTGTTCAGCCCTGTTCTCAGGTTGTTATTCTTTGCTGATAATCATGTTCACAGACACCAACAAGCTCGATAGCGATTGGCACCTCTCGTGAATGTCAAACTTCTTGTACCTACCTGTGTCTGTGTGCATTTTACTTTTTTTATATTTCTGTTTAACCAACCCATGTTTTTTTAGATTCATCTCGGCCAGAGTTTGGGGGGTAGGGGAAGTTAACAGGAGACTGGCAGCCACCTCTCCCCCAACACTGCATAACCTCTTTATTTTACTAATTAAAACTGGATGTGTTTACTGGTTTCCAGTGCGGTCTGGTAGATCGTGGGTCTCTGCATGTTTGTGTGTGTGTGCTCCTAGAAAAGTGTGCTTGTGTTGCCTCCCCATGTCAGATCTGTGTATATCTCCATGTTGGGGGAGAGGGTGAGTATACCTGCTGGTAAGTACACTTATGGGTGGGAGGACTGTGGAACAGCAGGGCACGAAATTTAAGAGGGTTCATTTGTCGATTTACTTGCATACAACAAATCCCATGAGACACTGGTTGTAGTAAAATTATTCTCATCTGCACACCCCCCCAAATGTCCTTGACAGCACAACAACTCAAAATTACAGCAACTGAAAGACACAAACTGACATATGAGGGTCAGCAGGAGTGACTGACAGTGGTATCGATGTATTGAACATGGTCTTCTGTGTGTGTACTGTGGCTTGTGGTTGTAACTTTCCTGCTCTTGATTTTTTTTGTTCCTATACTAGTGCTGTGCGCCAGAGGTTTCCACGGCTTCTCAAACTGGTAAGTCCACATATTTATCCCATTTAATCCTTTCATCCTTCCATCAGGCTCCTTTCTTTCATGATCCATTATACTGGTTGCAGATGAATCATGTTTTATGTACATAATGATGAGTTAACATTCTACAATTTACATAATGTGGTGATTAGGTTTAGGTTTAGTGGCCTAGTAAGTGTACTAGTGTACATAAACCTCATGGATGTTGTTTTTATAATTTTACCGCCTTTTACGTCTCTATATGTTCTTACTGTCACATTGGATTCATAGTAGGTGACAGTATTATGGAGTACAATCATTTTATTTTCAAATTGTTCAAGCTGTGAATCTTGTGTATGGAGAGAAATTCAATTCAACTTCAGTTTGGGTTCTCATAGTTCTATTAGTCTATTATTATAATCCGTCTTTTAACTGGTCAAGCCATCCCCCAGTGCTGATTTCTCTCTCGCGTATCTTCCCTCATTTGTGCTTTCCTTTTACAGGATGGTCAGGACCTGCCCCCACCCATTGGATTTGATGTGGAGACCCCCACCACTATTCCTCCGTGCAAGGTTATTTACTTTAGCACATCATTTCTAGAAGTATATTTGCTCTCCAACTGACATGTTCATAATGGGACATTGAGTGTTGCGTGTTTCTATGCACCTGACAATTGTTTTACCTGTTGATAATCCAGGGCAGCTGTTTTGGCTCCGATGAGATCAAGGCTCTCATCCTTCGCTTTCTGCAACAGTGAGTGTCCAAGTCTTTGTTAAGTGTCAGTAAGTTGGTGCCGGTTGTTTTTCAGGGAAGATGCACTAGCAATGTGATGTAACTAGTATTTCATAAACATTACCTGAGAGCTAGAAAAAATCTCAAGAACACAAGAAAATGAACTTGTGTTACATGTGACTGTACATTGCAGGTACTACAGTATATACGACTCGGCCGACAGACAGCAACTTCTGGATGCTTACCACGATGGAGCATCGTTATCCCTCACAACACCGTACTCCACCCAGAATCCCTCCAGGTAAGATATCTCTAAAATAGACACACTTTTCTATACATGTAGTGTGACGTGGAGTGGGGAACCTAGTTTTTCAGTTTTTTCACCGGTAGAATTTGTTCAGTAGAAGTTATTCATCTGAAAACATTTTGAGTAGCTTCATCTCTCATTAGCTGTACTTGTCTCAGACAACTCTCTACCTGAGGCTGAGCTACTGTGTTCACACTGACTTAACCTGTCTCTGTCCTCTTGTGTTTAGGAGCAGTCTGGGAGAATATCACAAAGACAGTCGAAACCTGAAGAGGCTCAAAGATTCAAGTGAGTGTGTCTTTCATGTGATGGGGTATTGGTTTATTAATCCTCCTGTTGACAATTAGAATCAGGCAAGACCTGTTATGTATAAATTACACTAACTGTGAAGACATTAATGTATGGCAATACATTCATCATCCACTGGGGGGAAAAGGGAAGAACGTAAGAAACAAACACACGTTTCAGTGAGTGAGTAGGTTTTTTTAGTCAGGTCGTCAGAGGCTGTATCCCAGCAGCAGTGAGAGTGTCTTTTTCATTATTGGGACTTTTTCCAAATAAGGCTTTCAACCTGTCGATGCATGTGAGTTGTTGATACTTAACTTCATTTTGTGTTTTCATGTTCTCCCCCTTCAAACATCGGCATCTTTAGCGATAAGATTTCGACTTCTGAAGCACACGCGACTGAACGTGGTGGCTTTCCTGAACGAGTTGCCCAAAACTCAGCACGACATCGCCTCCTTTACTGTCGATGTAAACACCTACACAGTGAGTTCATGTATTTCTCTTTTGGCCATGAGCCGCCTCTTCTCACCATGACTCACTTCTGTATTAATTCTCCGAAAATGTTTTCTGTTTGTAGAACACACTACTGTCATTCACAGTGAGTGGAGTCTTCAAAGAAGGTGAGATGTTTGCTCATTATGATTTTATGTGGTCCTGATGAAGTGCAAAGATGAGTGGTGTTGAATTTACTACTAATTTGTGTTGTACCTGTTTTTCAGTCGCTGTTGATGGTAAATCCCGAGACTCCACCATGGCTTTCTCTCGAGTTTTCATCACAGTCCCAGCAGGAGGTTCTGGGTAAGATTAGTGAGCTCCCAGTGGTTTTCAACACCTTCCTGTTGTCCATCTTGTGTTTCCCTGTGGAAGTGCCTGTTTCAAAGTGCAAACAACAGTTGGGCATCAAGAAAATTAACTTGGCATAAAGACAAACATCCTTGCCTTATGATTTAATAAATTGATGGGAATGACAGGGAATGGTTATATCAAATGCATCTTAACTACAAGGTCACCTGATGCATCATATAGTTACTTTCATAAAGCTTGGGAGAAGTTATCTGTGTTAGTGAAACTACTCTCAAGCTGACAGTTTATTAGCTATTAAAGTCTTAAAATAGCACATTTCTAAAACTGTTTTCAATAAAAAAAAAAAAAAAAAATCTTGTCTCTTTCATTAAGGCAAGATTTATTGCACAGCTGTTGTCGAAGTGAACTTAATTACCTGCCAGTTAAGTGCACGAGGCAGTTAAATCCAGCAGCAAATTGTGCACACAAGTGAAGAGGAGGAAATCCACCTCCAGGATTATGTGAAACGCAGAAGCTTCATTATGTGTCTGCTTTCTCTTGTGACGCAGTTTGTGCATCGTGAATGACCAGCTTTTCATCCGAATGGCCACAACAGAGGAGATCCGACGAGCCTTCGTGGCTCCCGCCCCGACCCCATCTTCCAGCCCCGTCCCCACCCTCACTGCACCACAGCAGGAGATGCTCACAGCCTTCTCACAGAAGTCTGGCATGAACCTGGAATGGTCTCAAAAGTAAGTCATGTTTTTGTGTATGTAGTGTGTGCAGTGTTGCATGACGTTATTTATTCACGTCATTTAAAATATCTGAATGCTTGACATGTCACAGGTGTCTGCAAGACAACGAGTGGGATTTCAACAGGGCGGCACAGATCTTCACCAATCTTAAGGTAAATTATTTAACTTAAAATGATATATGTAATGTCTGTACAGGTGTAGTTTTTAAAATGTCTTTTCTCTCTTTCCAGACGGAAGGCCAGATCCCTGATGTTGCTTTCATCAAATGAAGAATTGAATCATACACATGTGAAATAAAATCCTGCGTAATTTTATTTATCCTTTTTGTTTTGTTGAGCTTTGTTTTATTAAAAACAATGTAGATCAAGTTTCTTTTGATCTGATTACTTTAATTACTGTTTTGTTTTAGCAGCCAAATGTAAACAGTTTGATCCAAGAACTGGTGGTATGATACAATCTTTGGTTGTCATCATAATTTTGGATATTGATCATTTGTATAGAAATCACTACATGTTTTCATAGGAATAAAGGCAAATGGCTTACCTTGTTCATGTTTATTTGTTATTTTGTTTGTAGGGGAGGAAATACCTAGAGACATGTAACAATATCTTCACAAAACATATTCTGTCTTTCCAGTGTTAAGATGAGGTTTTGTCAAAGTAAAGTAATCAATTTATTCAATCTGACTCCATTTAATCAAAGATGACCTTACTATTAAATATTGGTTAGAATTAATAGTTAACCAATAATTAAGAAGATAAGCCTTGTAAGAATTGAAATCTGTTTTGAAGAGATCTGACATCAATCTTAGTTCAGGGATGGCAGATATACTGCAGGTTAAAAACCACTCAGTGACCTTATTAACATGGAAGTATAATAGCCCTGGTGCCTGGGCTGAGGTAGTCAGAGGTATTAGAGCATGACACTCAACCTTGTCTGTCCAGCTCAGAGGTTAAGGTAAGGAAAGGTATGAATATTCCCCAGTGAAACTTACCATATAACTAAGGTCTTTGGGATACAATATTTACTAGTTTTTATTTAACTAGTCCCTATTTTAGTTCAGGGATGGCAGATATAGACTTAAACTATTCCTTCTTAACATAGAAGAACAGTCCTGACACCTGGGTTGAGATATTCAGAGGTGACGGAACATAACTCAAAAGTTACATAGTTTTTCTCTTCATCCTAGACTGTATTTATTCGTGAATAATTACTTTATCCATTCTTTTTGTTGTTAATCATTACTTCTAGTCTGACAATAACTTTAAACAAAAGGCGAGTCTATGTTCGGGTGCTTTGGTGTCCGTAATTTAAACATATATTTTATATATTCACAATTTGGAGTGAAATGTTAAAAGCGAGTTTTAATTCTTGACCTTACGAAGATGGCGCTGGGAGCGAAACGCATTTCTTTTCCGGGTTTTGCCTTTCGTCGCAGTCTACGTATGACGCACGTACGTTCACCATACCATCAGTTGGCGTATGATAACAATAAACAACCCTGTAACAGGAGATACGCACCAACAGGACCTGTCGCTCCGAATCGACCGAAACGTTCAGAAAATATGAGCCGAGACAACTGCACACACTTGTGGTAACGTCTCGTCACGTAGCGTCGGAGCGTCGTCGGTCCTGATACAAAGGATTTTCTAGTTTTGGTGTCAAGCCGAGGGGAGAACTAGAGTTACGGTTTACCCCTTCCTTAGCCCCTTGTAGCTAGCTGTGGCTCATTCCTTGTTTTTGCACACTCTGTGTTAGTCTGTTATGCAGTTGCCAGAGGACTGTTATCGCACTCGTTCTCCTCCGCCACCTCTTCGCTCCCTCTCCCCGCTTTCTCTGGCCCTATGTCTCGCTGGCTTTTCCCCTGGTCGGGCTCAATCAAGAAGCGGGCCTGTCGATACCTCTTGCAGCACTACCTCGGTCACTTTTTACAGGAACGGCTGAGCCTGGACCAGCTCGGCTTGGACCTGTACAACGGCAGCGGTGTCATCAAGGAGATCAACCTCGATGTCTGGGTGAGTTTTGATCAAGAGAGGACGGAGTGGTTCTCAACTTTCCACCATCAACACC
>OMNW01003366.1:2399-16464 GCA_900303245.1 Selene dorsalis
TACCTCTTCTCATATATAACATTTATGAAAACAAAGTAAATTTTTGGTGATATTTTGACCAGAAAATCGGGCCAGTGCACATCGCACAACGCAAGAAAGAGATGAGTAAAAAGTGATGAGGACTAAACAGGGCCTCTCATTCAAGCTCATCACTGTATTCATCACAATTACCTCCTATATACACCATACTTAAAGGACATCCTGATCCAACTGTTAGTGATGGACACCATATGGACAAGGCCCCAGGAGTCCGTGTGTGTATTTGTGTCGATTTGCTTGACATTGGTCAACAGACTACCAGACTTCAGCGCGCTTATTTTGTGGTGGTCAGCTTTTACAGCATGTGTTTTGCGTCTTGTGGCCGGTCACACTGTTGCTATTTTGGGGTCATGTATTCTGTCATCCATACTGTTCATCCACCGCCAGGTCTCTAGGCAGGGGAAGTGTGCATATGTGTTTGTGTGTGTGGGTTGTGGTGTCAGGGGAGACCCTTGGGGAGAGGCAGGGCAGTCATCGCCCGTAGCAGCCCTGGGGCAGGGTATGGCCATCCAGGACACGTGTTTGGGTCACAGCCAAAACTTACGGTGGCTTCCCTCACTCTGTGTCCTATAGCTCCCTCCTGCCTCTTACGTGTTCATCCCATACACAGTGCAGTACTGTATGCTGACCTCTCTTTAACCCCACTGCCCCCAGAATTACTCCTCTGGTTCTGTTTTTTTTGCATACCCAATTTGTTTATGTGGCTCCGTTTCTCCCTCTCTCATGTTGTCTCTCACTCTTTCTCCGTCTGTGTTGCTTCTCTCTCTACCTCAGTATTTTGGCAAGGTTGTATTTCTTCATTAGCTGTGCTGTTTGGGGGGGAGTGGGGGAGTCCCAGGGGACGTCAGAGTACATTAATTCTCATCAGAAGGCGAACAGAGCAGAGTAGAGGCTGGGAGCTCTGAGCTGTGAATGGCACCGGGCAGCTGTCTGAGCCTACCACCACTCTATTACTGCACGTATGTCTTCAGGCATAACACACCGAGGAGTGCGCACACACAACATGCACATATATGTACACACACACACACACACACAGTTTTGTAAACACGCAGAGACAAACAGACACACACAGTCATATGGGCACGCACAATAATGCTCCTGCAGCGTGTCATTGACAGGTGAAATGTAATCAGAGTCCTTTTCTTTTCCTTCTCTCGTTTCTCACTCCCTTGCTTTTAAGTGCTTTAGTCAGTGGCTTTCACGCTGCTTTGTGTTCCATTGACCCCGATTCTGCTTTAATTGCCTGTCCTTTGAAATGAAATTACCTGGATATTGATATTGTTGAATGCAGTGCAATTTCATTGGGATGTAATTGATGGAGGACAGCGCTGACAGAGTGCCCCTAATACAATTTCAACTGAACGGCCTGTAATTAACACATGCAATTTGTTTTCACCTGTGATTTTTTTTTAAACTGCATTTATCCTTTTCTAATATCAAGTGTATTGCTGTGTTTTAGGTGGTCTGTATACATCTCTGCAAGCCAGATCATATTACACTGATATTCCTCCGTTAGGCATTGTGGTGACTGTAGCACTATGAAAAGACTGTGTCTTTTCACACTTCACAGTTGCTTTTTGAATATGGATCAAGATGAGTGATGTACACAAATTTACAGTATATGTGCGTTGCTGGAGCCAGTTTTGCTGTTGCCAATAAAGTGCAGTGTTAATGACCAGCAGTCTGAGACCAGCTCACACAGGCAATATCTTCTGCTGGTCCACATTATCATGGAGGTCAGGGGTCATACCCAGGGGGGTTATTTAAAGTAAATATATAAACTGATGTCTCCCTGTTTGGTAGTTAACACCCTCGTTTGACCAGCGCTGAGATTGCACAGTGCACACAGTGTTGTGTGAGGTCTTAATGTGGAGAGAGGGACTGTGGTAAGCAGCAATAGGCCTATTAAAGACATTCATTAGACCTGCGCTTATGAGAGAGGGACTAACTGGTGGGCAGTTGAATTAACAGGCTTTTTACATTACAAGCAGACTCACCAGAGGCCCATATGAGCTGCATGCTGGGAAATCGCTCTACTGGCCAGAGAAAAGTTGGTTATTGGAGTTTTTGATCACAAATTTGTGATATACTTTGAGTGACATAGTTTTCTTTTTCTTTTTTACAGCGTGAGGTCACGACAAAGGAAAACAAAGCAAACATAAACTTAAGAGTTGTAACTGACATAAGAACCAGTTTCAAACAACAGCTCCAGTGGAAGGTTGAAAAGTTAGGTCAACAGTTCATGTGCAGCCTCTAACCAGCGGTACATTGGGGACAGAGCCAAGAGTTTTGCCTTGTATAGCACAATGTTACTGTACTTCACACTCTATTAGACAGGGGAACACTGGGCCAAAATCAACCTGTGTTTTGTTAGCTTTTTAGCTGAGAGCAGTTACAGAGCAGGCACGCACATTGCAGCAGCTGTTGTGTTTAACTCTTATAACTTAACTTTATGTGCAGGTCACAAAGGTCATTTATTTACTCATGTGTTTTTGTTTCCTACCGAGCCATTAAGTCAGACTTCCTTACCTTGTTGTATTTTGGGTGAGTATTTGCATGTCTCTCTGTGAGTGTGTGCTCTGGAGATAGTGCTGAGGTCGACATTCTTTAAGTTGACTTGTGACTAGGTTTGTGCTCTTTAATGAACCTTGTGTGTTCGGAGGCCTGAAGGTGATCGTACAGTGCACTCCTATGTAATAGCATGGGATGGCTCATTATAGCACAGCATAACAATTCACACATTAATTTTCCAGCATCCAGTTTTTAATTAATCCAGTAGGCAGTCTTAAACACAGGGTACACAAATTGCCTTCGGCCTCATAATTAATTCTAATGGAAGAAATTAAAAATTGGTGGGGTGTGTTTGGATTGTTCGGCTGTGTTACTGTGGTTTCGAGCTCGCTGGAGCGGCGCTGTCACCGACAAGGATCTCTCACTGCCCTGACCAATCCAGCAATCTCCATTCACTGGCACGCGAGCAGAGCGTTATTCACTCGCCCACACAGAGTCTGCAAGGATGGAAACGCGTTGAATTAAGGCAGTTGCTTTTTATATCATGACTTGCGTGTGTATTTCCTTTGATCTGCTCTTTTCTGCTCAGCCTCAGAGTCAATCTGTTGGTGGGTTTGGTTACCGAGAGTAGTTACACAGAGCTTGTATCAACAGCTATTACTTCCACCACCCTCTTGTGTTGAAACGGTTTGAGATTGCTTTTCATTGTGTTGTTGCACTTGGAGTGCAGCCAGCTGTATTCAGTATCTACAGTACCTGTCGAGCCATGGGGAGTTGCACTGGAAACCTCTGTATCATATCAGCATTAGTGATGCTCTGTCTCTGTTGACCTCTAAAGTCAACCAGACTCTGGAATAAGACACCCGGTTTGCTTTTTCTGCTTCCACTTCTCACTATTCCATCCATTCCTTCTCTCCTTAACTCAGCTGGGTATGAAAATCCTCCTTTTTTTGCAGCTGTGTCACCTGAACTATATCTAAAACTGCCACCTCATTAAGACATCTTAATGAAAATACCAGCACTTTGTTTAAGGAGGCTGTAGCTATGACACAAAGTCTAACAGCACAGTCTGTGGACGAACATTTTAGTCAGTTTAACCCTTAAATTCTCAAAGTATTTGATGGTATCGCACGGAAATACTGACAATAGTTTGTGTGGCTCTCTTCACACTGTGGACACATTAACAAATCCCCAACACACACACATGGTTACCTCAAGTGACCTCTTTGTTTCCAGAAAATGTGAAACAGTAGAAAAGGCATCTGTTCCTCCCAGTCGATCAGTGACCTTATAAAATCTGTAGCAAAACACTCATAAAAATGTAGCCTCTATTTGATTAGTTTATTTAATTATTTCAGTCCCACTGACTTACCAAAGAAAACCATTAGATTGACAACAGTATAAGTGGAATCAGATATATGTATTATAGTGTGTGCTTTTATACCGTTCTGTTCTTATGCTTTTTATCCCTACCTTTTTTTATGCTTCCTTTATTTCTGTTAATCGCTTTGAATGACATCCGACCTCAAATCAATAAACAAACATGTTTTAATTTCTGACACCCTCCCACTGTAGGCCCTTGCACATTCTGGTGTGTAACGCAGCAGTGTGCACTCAACCCTGGAGCCTGACGGAGGACAGCCTGGAGTCCACCTTCCAGATCTGCCATCTGGGTCACTTCCTCCTTGTCCAGTGCCTTCAGGACGTGCTGCGTCGCTCGGCCCCTGCCCGTGTTGTGGTTGTGTCTTCAGAGTCTCACAGGTAAAGACAACAAACCAGGCAGCTTGACTAGTTTGGTCAAATCGATATGGTATTGAAAGAGATGTGAAAAATCAGGATTTACTCACTATTACTTTTCCATAAGTTATAAGCATGACCAATGCATTTCTTTAGATAGAATGCTTATCATCTTAATTGATTCTTAATAAGACCACATTTCTCTACATTCAAGATAAGCTGCTTCTAGAAGCTAATAAAGACATACATGACTTGAGCTGAAGTAGGGTAAAGACAACCTCAAAGAACATGTGGAAACATATAAATACCTAAATGAGTTTGCCTGACTGGGTTTGTAGGAGAAATAACAAAATCTAAAATGTGATATAATCAGTAACAAAATAATCAATATGTGATTGACTTAACTTCATCACCCCTAATCTTATAGCACTACAACACTCTGTTATCTTCCGTTGTCCATATTAGCACTGCTTTGCTTGGCAGTCAGTAGGTGAATAACATAACATTTGATACATTCATGATATTTGAACATTATGATGACACTTTGTGTTTATATATCTTTCAACACTGGGAGCAAATCATTTCTTCTGAAACTCTTCTGTCTAATCCAACAACTGCTCAGCTCCACTGTAGCCGTCACCGCTGCTACACTGGCTAGTTTTCACCACAAACTGATAGATCAGACTTAATGCGTATTGTCAAACATGACAGCCTCACTCACTGAAAACTCATTTCCCTCTGCACGCTGTCACTATGAATTAAACGTATCATCAACATGATGGATGGACTTATCAGCTAAAATTTACTTTGATCAAGTATCTGCTCCTTTCTGTGCGACCCCCTGACTCAGCCCCTTTCTGCCTTCTTTTCCTTCTTCCTGCCATCTCTTGTTTTTTTTTTTTGAGTCTGTCTTTTTTGTTAAGCAACTCTGCTCCAGCTTCTGTTTTTCCTGTCATACAGTAGACAAGCATGATGTCTTGCAGGGATCTGTGAGCCCAAGCCCTGAGCCATGTGTTTCAGAGTCAGTATGTGTGTGTGTGTGTGTGTGTGTGTGAGAGACATTGATCCTGGCTTCACTCAGTCAGACAGCCAAGCAGAGTGATTGATTGGAGCTCTGTAGAGTGACCTGAGACAAGGAGAACATACGCAGAGTTATTCTAGCAGATCAAACAGCAGCACTATTACAGGGGCCCTCATATGAGTTATGTTATACAGACTGCCATGCATGAGAGGACAGGAGCAGCAGAGGGGATGGTTTAATGCCCAGATTCACTTCGGGTCATACTGCCGTTACATGCTGTAGGAAAAGGAGGAGGAAGAAAGAGTGAGGGAAATCTTATGGAAGGAGAGCATGTCATGAAGTGAATATTGACAGCGTTTGATTGATGCAAGACTTTCCTACACAGTCAGAAACAGTGTGTTCACACAACTTTTGGTGGTATAAAAAACTGTCAGGCTGCTATCGGAACAGGCAAAAAATGTGCACCATTTCTACATGCCAGAAGCCAGAAATGGTCAGATATTCCCTTCTCTCTTTTCCCTGCAGCTCCCTCTCTCCTTTTCTGTCACCCCACCACCATATGTTCACCTTTCCTTCTCTCCTCTGCAAGCAGCAGTGGCGTTAACCCCTTCAAAGAGGGCTTAGGCAGGACCAGAGAGAGTCAGTAACACAGTGACACCGACTAGAGGGAGGAGAAGAAGGAGCCAAAATAGACAATATCTCATATTACATCTTCCATTCTGTCCACCTCATTCCAGACCTATATTACATCTTTTGAAGTTGCCCCCTTTTGTGCTTGTGTTATTTTCACTTTCCGCTGATTTCCCGTTTATTCACTTAGCCTCCCCTCACAAGCGCGTGTGACCCCTGACCTGGCGGTATATTGTATTCCCTAAGCCCCTTGTCCGCTGGCAAAGTATTGACCTATAAGGGACAGGGGTGGGAGAGATGGACACACAAGTAATGGCTGGACGCTTTATCAGTTTCCACCATAGGGGCTTACTGTGGAATTGGCCCAGTACAGGTTTACTTTGCCCTAGAACTGCATCAGGTCTGGTCTGATCTGATCCTTAATGTAATTACCACTGATAGATCTGAGCAGTTCTGTACTTTTATGTCCAGACAAGATATCTTTGTCACCTAAAATCTTCATATTTCATTATGCAAAGATATGTGTGGACCATCTGACCGAGAATGAGATTCATTGTTTGTCATAACACTGTAAAACCTCTTTCAAATGTTTCTTCAGTATTACATGAGAACATATTTGAAAAAGAAAAACCTCCATTTGGTGCTCTGGCAATTGATTTATCAACTTCTACTTGCTAAAGTAGTTATGAAGTTGCAGCACATGAAATGAAAAGCCTGCAGATGTTGTAATTTAGCCAAGCAAGGATGTTGCGGAAGGCGACAGTAAACAAGAGGCAGCAAGCTTGTAAAATCACAACAAGGAAACCAGGTGACATTTTGATTGGTTGTTTTCTAATGACTGGATTAATATGTAGGATGTGTTCTGCCAGTTTGGAGCAGATCGCTCTCTCACTCACACACACACACAACACACAGGCTACACACAGCACACACGGGGTGTGTACTTTTCCTGTCTTTGTATTGCGATGTTATTGTGTGGCTGCATAATAACACAACGAGCAGTGTAATGTTTAAGGGGCCTTGTCAAACATCTGGAGTTTAACAGCTCTGTCGGAGGCAATTAAAGAACATCATGTCACGTCTTTGATTTGTATGCAGCCAGCAACACACATCTGCTGGTAGAGAGCCTACACACAGGCAGACACACACAGAAACAAATACTCTTGTTATGGACTATGTTTCAGGTTCACAGACCTGTTAGACTCATGCGGCAAGGTGGACCTAGCCCTGCTGTCTCCCCAGAAGAAGGAGTACTGGTCCATGCTGGCTTACAATCGGGCCAAACTCTGCAACATCCTGTTCAGCAACGAGCTCCATCGCCGCCTCTCGCCTCACGGTGTCACCTCCAACGCAGTGCATCCTGGGAACATGATGTACACTTCAATTCACCGGAGCTGGTGGCTGATGACCTTTCTCTTCACGCTGGCCAGACCTTTCACAAAGTCTATGGTAAGAGACAAAAAAAATAGAAAAACTACTAGTTCCTAGAAAAAGTGTGACTGCAAAACCTGTAGCGTGACTGATACAGCAGGATGATATATATTTCTACACGGAAAGCAAGTCTGTGAATTTCTACACCCTATATTCCAATCTTCTCTTTTTCGGGACTCTGTGTCGCTTACTCTGCCTATATATTTGTCTTGGCACGCTCCTGGGAGAGAGGAGAGGAAAAAGGATGGAGAGGGGTTGATCTGCTGAGTGCTGAGGGCTCAGGGAGAGTCTGGGTTTCAAAGATAGAGAGATACTCCATGGTTTGTTTTCCTCTTCCTCTTGTCACTGTTTATTTAACTCTGAAAGCGTGTTCCCCTATCCTTTCACCAGGGTAGGCGATATTCCAGATCCTGTGTACTGTGACTATTAGGTTACAGTAAATGCACTGCGCAAACTTAAGTCCCTTATCCCGTGAAGTCATGTACTCTCGAGTACCAAGATAATAAGCTCTCTGTCAAATATGTTTTCACCATACACCTCTTTACCAGGAGAACCTATTACCAGATATTTTTAGATGCACTATCTTAAATTCTGAATTATTTTAGCAGGCAGACTCAACCTTGTTGTGCAAATACCTGTCTGAGAGGAGATACACAGTAAAGACATTATATGTTCACAGGCTGAGGAGACCGGGTGCTGTGATGCAACCTGTTTACAAGCTTAATGTTGAGATGGTTGGTTCCTGTTGTGTTTTTGCAACAATAGATCCTAGACGGGTCTCTCTTGCCAGAATAATCCCAGGTAGGGGTCTTGGGACATGAATTGTCAATCTCGAATGGGGGAGGAACTGGAGCTGGTGCCATAGTCACAGCTGTGGCAGATGCATGTAGCTCGTCTCACCTCTATGGCTCTGGAACCAAACTACTGCATCAGGCTTGTGGCCCCCGGAAGAGCGGCATTTGGATTTTCCCTCATACTTTGACAATGTAACCTCTGTGCATCTGCATTTTATGTCTATGCACCAAACAGTACTTGTGGTCATGAGCAGGGCCTGGGGACTCTGCTGCGGTCGTGTTGGAGGACTTCAGTGCTCACATGGGTGGTGTTGGAGAAACCTCTGTAGATACGTGATTGGGATGAACAGCCTGCCTCATGTGAACCTGAGTGGCATTTTGTTGTCAGGCCTCTGTACCAGTTACACACTGTCCTTAATGAACACTAGCTTGAACATAGCCTAGTTCATTAGGGAAGCTGGCACCAGACCCTTAGACAGACGCTGATGATCAGCTTTGGGGTTGTGTCATCTGACTGTAGCAGGATGTCTTACTCAGGCTACTCTCAGCAGGGTGCTGCTGATTCACTGGAGTTTGTCTGTTCTGTTTTTGATGGCGAGGGTTTATAACCATATGTTGTGGTGGTTACAGTGGGACTATGGGGTGAGAAGGCCATCGCTTTTTTTGTCAGTTGAATTTCAAAATTTGAGATCTTTGGTGATTCACAGTTGCCTCTCTTTTTTTTTATTTCTGCTGATTGTGTCATTTTTGTTTGTCTTCATTAGTCTGCACATTGTCACTTTGCAAAAATCAACCATTTTGTTGGTTGTGAATCAACTGAAGTGAATGAAGCATTTAAATTCCATACAGAGGTTCTGTTATGCATGTGTTTGTATTAAAGCTGTGTAAAAGGCATTTTATGAGGTCTGATGACATTATATGAGCAAACTCAAAGTTTCTTCTCAAAATTTTTCACTGTGGCAATAAGCTTTATAATACAGCTCAGAGTAACAACTGTGAGTGTGCGTGTGAGGACACATCTGCATGTCGGTGCATGAATAACTACATGAACTGTATGTATTTGTGAGACAGTGTCCACAGCACTTGTGTGAGCTTATACGGGGATATTAGGTGCCTGAGGTTAATGTCCGCACACACTTTGGATATGAGGGATAAAATCCAGCACCATGATTTATCTTCATATCTATTGTGTCCCCTGCTGCTGCACAGACTTTTCAACGGATAGCAGCACTCCACCCTTTAGGCTCCACAGCCTCCTAATATATGCTTTAGTTTGACTATTACTATTACATCTTTCCATTAGCTCCTCTTCATAGTTTATCAATTTAGTGTTTGCACTGAAGGGAAAATGTGTTGAAAGGCAGCCTGGTGGAGTTTTAGAGGAGCGTTGTTCTGATCCATCATGTTTGACAGACACAAGGCCTCGGGCCGTCATTTGTCTACCCTCCCTCTGACATAGGATGAGAGATGAGAGGAACTGCTCCTCAGCACCTTTTACAAAATGCCAAGCTGAACATTTCCTCGATTTGACTATGTCTGTCACAAAACACTTCTTCTCCCACATCCTCTTTGCTTTCCCTAACATTTTCCTTAGTTCTTTTTTATCACTTACTGTCTCGTTTTCATCTTCAGATCTGGTTTGTGTCGACTCCAGCCGGACCAAAAAATGTGTTAAACATGCTCTTTAATCAGATGATTTGGAAGTGTACCCTAGAGTGGATGACACTTCTATGTTCTTTGTGTGTCTGAGAGAAGGGTGTTAACGTTTTGGATGTGAGCACACAGATGCAATTAGCAGAGCTGTTTCTCTCCCAGAATGGGGCAATGGTTTTTCTACACTTGGTTAATTAAACGAAGTGTAGATGTTAGTAAATATTAAAGGACAAAGGTAGAGCTAGTAATTAAATTCTGGTGTGCTGACACAGCAATTAGCTAAAACTCATGTCTGATAAAGGCCACACACAGACACACAGTCTTACACACAGACATACACACACAGATACACAGGCACACCCTTAAGCTGAGCATTTGCTCTTATTTAAATCTGGGGTTGATAAGGCCCCTAAAAGTGTATCCTCTTTAAAATCCCACTCTTCACTCCTTCTGCCCCCACATTAAGGGCTTAATAAAACAGTGATATAATTTCAGTTATTGGTTGCAGGGATATGAAGATGGTATCGCTTTAATTGCTTGCGCACGCTTGCGGGATCCATGGAGATTGTTCTGGGATGCAAACATAAGCAGAATGTCGACTCCAAAAAACAATCACAAAACCCCCATGTGTGTTCTTGCGCAAATAACCAGCCTCTCATTTAAAACACAGGTTTGATTTATAGGAGCACAGGTGGAGTGATATACGCTTGCCCTACACGAGTAGACACACACACACGCACACACACACACACACACAGACAAAACCTGGAGACTTCTGAAACACCTGGAGCTAGATTTGGTCCTAAATCTTTAATTTGATTGTTGTAGTAAAGAGGAGGAAATGTCATGTCAGGCCATGCACTCTGTTCTTGGTCATCCAATCCTGCTTATGCTCTCCTTCATCATTATTCATTATGTGCTTCATGCTCTCCTATTTTTATCAGCAGTTCACTTTCACTCCACTTTTATCTTTTGATTCTGTATTTGGTTCGCGTATTACCAAAATGTATTTTCACTTCCTATATTTTGCATTCTTTGTGTTGTGGATTCTACTTAAGGGAAAGAAACTTCTCCATTAGCAGGGTGCACAGCCCACTCTGCTATTGATGTAGAGGGCTGATTTCATTTTGCTGAGTTGAGAAAGGCATCTATAAAGAGCCATGACATTTTAATCAGGCAAACTATCTCTCACTAACATCATGTTCCCCTCCCCATGCCTTGATCTACTTATCAGAGATTGTGCGACCAGGCCTGTAACTCCTGTTTCTTTAATTCAGCGTGTTTAGAGTGGGAGTTTTCCCTGTGTCCTTTGGTGTGATTATCAGTGTTGGATGATCTAGCCTGCAGTGGTGTGTGAGTGTGAGAGAAACTAAGAGAAAGCGGGTGAGGCAAAAGGCAGCTTTCATCGCTGTTCTGCAATTTATTGCAGCAATTTAATGCTCAAATTTTAGATTGACAGAGATTTTGATTGATGTATTTGATGGAGGATAGAAAGATTTTGAGGCCTGTCTAGATCGTGCATATGCTGTAAAAGTTATTGGATGATACACTTTGAACCAAAAGTGAGGCTGGGTACACGTTTAGAAAGCACATAATGAATTTCAGTGACTGTTGCAGTTATTAGTTGAGCTGTAACCTTTGTGAAGTTGTCACCGTCTTGTCACGCTGTAACGCTGACCCTGTGACATTTTGTTGACTGACTGATTGCTCCCTCAAGATCAGTCTACCCTCAGGCTCTGAGCAGCTGGGCTCAGCCTATACTCATCAAATCTATACCTTAACTATAGGCACAGACAGTGCAGAGCTGCATGGAGATCACAGTGGGCAGTGGCTCCAGTACCTCATCATCCACTATAATGGGCAGAAAGAGGGGAGGGGGTTGTTATGGGCATGGGCCTAAGAGGCTCTGCTGGTCCAATCAGACACTTCAGTCCCCCCGGGGGCCGGTTTCATCAGCGCTCTCGCCTCGTCCCATGCTTCTTAGTGTTTTAGCATGATTATTTTACCCAGGATCCTGCCTCGGGCACCAGGCCACCTTTTTACATATGCACAGGCTGAACTTTTGACCAGGCACCAGCAGTCAGGGCTGTATGAGAGAAATGGTTGTTCGGTCTGGAGTGGTGGGACTGCTAGTGCCTCCTCTGCTGAGCCTTGCCTGCTGTGACCAGGAGCTCTCTGCAGCTCCTTGGGGGTTCACCCCAGAGACAGGTCCTGCGATGAAGACATCAGCATTACCATATAACAGACGTACAGTGGGATGGGGTGATTGACGCTGTAAGCACAAAAGCCTCTGTTACTTCAGTCTTCTTTATCAGTTTCGTTCCTGCAGACAGACATGAGGTCAGGTGCTCTATCTCCTATCTGTTGTAGCACACAGTTGCAGTGGCTCTGCCGCACACTCAGACAAACCCGTGTGTATGTGTGTGCGTGCTGGTGTAGTGTGCACGGTGCTCAACCATGTGGAAAGAAAGAGGAGCAGAGGTCCCAGTCTCCCTGCCAGCCCCCCTTCTCCTCTGTAGGGTTAGATGAGCTGCCAGGCCCTTGTAATAGAGTCCTCTTGGATGATTAGGAGCTACACAGGGGGAGTGTGTGTGTAGTCTGACTGGAGACGCTGTGTAGGTTTCTCCTCAGTGGTGTGTGGACAGAATATTACACATTATATCAATTGGTATGAAGTTCACACACTCCAAATGAAACTCTGATGATGCACTGATTTCCTTAAGAGGCCATGTTTTAAATCTTTTTTGAGGAACTAGATATAAATGTGCCAGACATCCCCTGCTGTGCTGCTGAACTAAGAGAGAGAAAGAGACATAGGGAGAGAAAGATGTGTTGGTGTGGAGATGGATAAAAGCATACAATCCCATTTGGCTGTATTGACATGTGTGTTCCTGCCCAATCCTGTTACTGGGATTATTGTCCACGGAGATACCATTTCATTAAAAACACACACACACACACGCTCAGACATGCGCACACACATGCGCACACACACGCACATGCACGCACATGCACACAGTGGTTGAACAGAGATGGCCTGAGGTCTGGTTATGTGGTCCACTGCACAGGGAAACTGTGTAAATGGTTTATTGTGGATGAGTTGATGTGATGGAGAGCGTGTCTCGATCAATAAAGAACCAATCAAATGCTGACAGTCTGCTACTGTATGCAGTCAGTCATTCACCCCTCCTGCCTATGTACAGTTATACAACATGAGTGTGAAGGAGGCACGAACAATATCCTTGATGAAAATGGAACAAGTTAAAGAAGAAAGTCATTTTTAAGAATCAAACATTTTAAAATTGAATTTTGCTGCAAAAGCATTTTGTTGGTAATATTCCTTTTCTTGTTTATATATATATATATATATATAGATATATATTTGGGTTTTTTTTGTACAGTGGATGTTTGTTTTGCTTTTGCCATGATATATACTGCATCATGATGGACTGAGTTTTGCTCGTGAAGAAGCATTACTTAAAGGCCTTAAACCACTTCCTCTCTGCTCCTCCAGCCCCAGACACCTCAGGGAGGCCATTAGGATGTCTCCCCAGCCGAGGTTGTCTGAGTCTGGGCTGCGTCTGAGTAGGGCCTGGGCTAAATTACCCCAGAGCCACAGGTCAGAGCCAGCTAGACCCTTATCGCCGTGGGACCCTCCCTCTAATAGAAGGGATCAGAACAGGCCAAAGAGCCAGAAACTGACCTGACCAGAGAGACATCCTTACTCACTTACCCTCTTCTCTTCCACATCGCCTCCTTCACCCTCCGACTCTTGTACCTTAAGAACTTCAGAGCTTTTATTTCCCGTGACCCTCAGAGAGCAGAAGAATGTAACCTATCGCACCTTCCTCAACAGTCCACCTCTCCTGCCTTCCTGCCACCTGCCCCTGCCCCCTCCGAGTCGACGCACATCAACACACACACACACACTGCTCCCTCCCCTCTTTGTTGTGACACAGAGCTGATGGACTATTTTTCAAATTGATTTCAAAAATGTACATAAGCAGCCGATCCCCTAGCCCAGATTACCTATTGATTTTTAATATGAAAAGCTCATTATATAAGCAGGAACTGCAACACAAAAAGCTAGCCAACCTTTGCATAAATCCTTTAATTGAATTTCCAGAGCCTGTGGTTCTACATTTTTTAATTAAATCCATTTCTTTTTTTAAGGGTTGCTGTGTAATTTGCATGCTGTGAAGTGGGTGCTGTCCCAGATAAAGTGCCATTGATCCTTATTAAAGCT
>OMNW01003372.1:2617-15937 GCA_900303245.1 Selene dorsalis
GGGGGGGGGGGACGTTGCTTGAAATACCAAAATAATCCACTGCACACCCCGCCCATTAAGCCACTTCACAGTGAGAAGTGTGCTATTTTTTCTGAGGTACAGGTTAAAAAAGCTGAATTATTAATGTTTTTGATATTTTTAGCCTGTTTAACCTATTTCTGGTTGTGGCTGGAGACTGCTCGCCCGTCTGTCTGTGAGATTCAATCATGTGACATGCCTGTGATCTGGGTTAGGGAGCTGGCTTTTCTGTGTAATGGGGGGAAACTGTGTAAGTGTGTAGGTAAGCTTGTTTTTGACTTTGATTGTCATTGCCTGTATACCAGACTAACAATTCAGATGATCTAATGTCAGCTTGGCACTGTGAAGCATCACCTGTACCAGTGGGGCCGGAGCAGATGAGTCTGGTTGTATTCCAGCCCGGCGGGCATGGCTGTGCAGAGGCCCAGATACCGACTGACAATCCATCTGTGGGTCCCTGTACAGACTTGTACAGGTGTGCCACTGCCCGCAGACACAGAGAGAAAGAGTGGGAGTGAGCGGTGGGGTGTGCACATGGATGATAAACTATAGCCCTGAATATAGGCGTGTGTAAATGTCTCTGTGTGAATGTGTGTCCTTCTGCGTGCGTTGAAAGAGAGAGGAGAAAAGATTAGCTTTACAAAAAAAAAACTGGATATCCAAATAGACAAAAAGACAATTTAGGACACACACAGGCGAATGCAGCTGAGAACATGTCACTTTACTCAGTAATGAAGGACAGACTTAAAACGCATCTACCAATGTGGCTAATCGGAGCTGACATCTCACTGGCTGGACCCTGTGCCTTTGGGAGAGAGAGGGGGATGAGTAAGGATTGTGCGAGAGATTAGAGGGAAATGAAGTGACAGAAGAGTTGAAATATTGAGAAAAGAGGGAAGGAGGCAGAGGGTGGCGCAGGGTCATGTTGACAGCCTGAAGTTATACCTTCACAGTTAAAACAACCCCTCCCTTGTCCGTATGTGTGTGTGTGTGTGTGAGTAAGCGTGCATACACACACAGCATGTGCTGTATATCTGTGCTTGACTGAAATGGCACACTTGTGTGGTGGAACCAGAGGGAGCTCATTTGTAAGGCAGATGTAGCCGTGCTTTGGTGTAGTGTCCACAGAGAGGGGTACGGGGCTGCACAGCATGACAGCCAACATTTGTCAGCAAAAATCAGGACTAATGAAATACAGTACACATGGCTGGAGGGCAAGGAGAGGAGTGTGACTGACAGGAGGCATGAGTGGAAATAGCCTGTGGTAGCCCTCCATCATGCCTTCCAACACATCAGCCAGGCAAACTGATTTTTTTTAAGCCCCAGCCCCTCCCTCCTTCCCATCCTCGATAAGGGCAGCAGCATGAGGCATAGGGTAGAAGAGAGGAACAGTGTGTGTGTGTGTGTGTGTGTGAGGGTCCCTGGGGGTAATGACACGGAATACAAGAGTATGGGGAGTGCTAGTGATGGGCCTGCTCATGTGGAAGTGGCTATTTGCATTGCAGAGCAGCGCTGACAGTGGAGCTGGCTCAGAGCGAGTGTCAGGGTGATCGCTGGCGGTGAAGTCTTCTGTCAGCTGCCCTGCAGACGCCGGATATATCTGAACTGGCACCGGCAAAGATCAAACATATTGGCACATTGAACACTCCTTTGTTTTAGGACTCTGCCAGTGTTTGGGAGAAACATTTTCATTATCGTCAAACTAAGATTTTACCTGACGCTTCATTTGAGTGGTGGGGTTTTGTCATGGCACCCTTAAGCCGCCTTTCATATAGAAAACTACAATGAGCTGGATGGCTTCAGAATAGCTGGAAATATAAACTTTATAGTTATTGCCAACAGCTATAGTCCGTGGCCTCTAAACTATTTCAGTCTCAGCTGCAATAAGAAGCAGCTTTTAATAATTCAAAGTAAAACAGTATACTAGATGTCCTCTGGGCAGCAAGCTCACATATAGGTGAAACACTAAATTCCCTTCTACCCCAAAACAACTCAAAAATCACGGCAGGGCTGAATCCTGTTCCTGTGAAGGGCTGGTAGGGAGACGCACATCACTGAGTTGTGTTGTTGCTTGCAACAGAGTTTTTAGGCACTGTGCAGAGCTTTGGATTTATGCGTTTTATGTGTATGAGTGAGTGCCTGTGTAACAGAGTGAGTACACAGCAAACAGACACTGGATGGTCGTTCACTCTTGTCGGGCCTTGAGGCTCCCTGCACAGCGGTGGCACAGATACATACATGTACATGTACGTGAGGCTTGTTGTGCAGGATGCAGTTTAGAGTGGCGCTGCTCCGTGGGGCTCGCCAAGTGTGCATCCCTTAATGTGCTTTCTGCAGGGTCTCAGGCAGAAGGTGGGTCTGTGAAGTCAGTTTTCAGATGGAAAAGAGAAAATGAAAAAGATGAAGATATGTGGATTAGAGGGAGAGAGAGAGAGAGAGAGAGAGAGAGAGGGAGAGACAGGAGAAAGCGTAGGGATGGGTCAAAAAGAAGACAGGGAGACTGAAATGAGAAGGAAGAGGAAAGATACTTGAATCACTGAGTTGTGAAGATTAAGAAATGAGATGGAGGAAGTGCAATGGAGGGAAATGGAGAGTGGGAGGTACTGATGGAGGGGCCCTGCTGCCTGATCAGGACTGCTGGTTTTTAAACCTGCACTGTATGGAACAGGAGAAAAGTGGCACAGCTCTGGTTTTTCTTTTGTTTGGCCCCATTAGAGTCCAAAGGACTCCAGGAGGCCGTCATTAGGCTGACAGCGTGGTGTTCACTTACTGAACATATACTGCTGCCTCTTAAAGGTCTGCATTCATATGTTAGGCCTACATCTATGTGCATTATGGATTTGATGAAAGAAATGAAAGAAAAAGAGAGAAATACAGGCAGGAGAAATCAAAATAAACAAAGTACTTAAGGACCAAAGCAATCACCCAGCTTTGATCCCAGCACATCCCCAGGATAATCCATGTTTTTCATATGGAGTCATAGCCCATTGTTTGCTCTCTTTTGTCAATATATTAATATATGGTATTGACGGGGCCCATAAAACCTCCTGCAGCAATTCTCTCAATAAAGCACAGACCTGAAGCGCTTGCTCCTGCGCCTCTGTTTTTTCTTCCTTGTGTACTAAATTTATGACAGTGTATTTACCCACCAAGTAACTGTGGTAACTGGGGAATCAGTCTTGCACTACAATATGCCATGGTAAAATGGGTATACAAAGTTTGCTATTTTTATGCTGGCATACTTAATGGCACAGCTTATGTGTTTAATGATGAACAGTAGTGGTCTTAGCGTATAGTAACAACTCATGGAAGATACAGTGTTATGTAGTGTATAATGTCTTTTTGCAGATGTTGATGATGTGCATGACGATTTGCATGTGTGTTTTCCATCGATGCCTGTTGTCAGTGAATCATTCATACATTATTTACAGACCATGTCAAGTTCATAGATACAATAGTAGGAGGTCTGATGCACAAACATAATTCTTCCAGGTTTGTGTGTTGCTGCATTGTCTGCAAACGCGAAATTCGAGATGGTCCCGTTTCACTGTTTCCAGCGTGTCTCAATCAGCTGCACTGTCTGCTGAAGAGCAGGCTGAGAACAAAAATGTTTCTGGATTCTGGTTTCAGACAAATATGTGCAGCTTTAAACTTGCCTCTGTTTCCTCTTCATGAGCAGTGCAAGACAGACGGGATATACCATCGTCCACAGCAGATTGATGTCCTCCCACTGATAATTACAAATCATGACAAAGCAGTAGCGTTTCATTCCATTTCTTATCTCTGCACTAAAAAGAAAAAAGCCCTGAAACTTAGGAAATTAAGGAAATATATTTGAAATATGAAGAAACGGGTACTTCATTTTCTAATTTAGTTTGCTTTAATAAGGGAGTGCCAGGCTTGCTCAAATTACCTACTGGGAAATAAGTGTTTACACACGTCTGCAGTTTGTTTGATTGTGCGCAGCTGTTGCAGGAGATTAAGACTCAGTCTGAATATAAAATGGCAATACCTGGACTTTTTAGAGGTGAATGATCTTGAACCTGCCTTGTCCTTTTATTCCAAGCTCCTTATATGTGTGTGTGTAAACATAATCTCCATTAGGAATGAACATACTCCTTTTGTTTTGCGACACTCATTGCATAATGTGTCACTAAATGTGGCTGTATATTTTAATAGTAATAGATGTCTCATGAATATGAGTGCATGGTTTAAGCTCTCTGACAGACATGCGTAAGATGCTTGGTGTTCATAATTGTTTCTATGAGGTACGTAAAAGCTGTCTCTCATCATCATCATCACAAAACATCAATAATAGGGCTCTGGCAACTGATTGCCATGGCAGCGAGGGCCGCCACACTGCTTAAATGAGTGCACATGCACAGAGACACACACTTACACACACATGCGCGAACACACATGAATGTGGACTGAAGCAAAGATGTGCACAGGCACAATCCATTAGGCGCCGGGGCAGAAGAGGAGACAGCACATTTATTTACAGAGTTTATTTTACCTGTTTTTCTTGATTCATTATTTATGAATCTATCAATCTGTACGATGCTACAGCAGGATATAGAGTTTGGCTGCTTTCCCGCCTATTCTCCCATCTGCCAGTTTCTATGTGTCTGTCTGCCTATCTGGCATTACAGGGCCTCTGCTTCGCCCATCAAACTCGCTCCCTCCGCTTTTCCCACTTTCTTTCTTTTTTACTCTGCCTCTCATCTCTTTCTATCATACATCTTTGTCATCAGACTAGTTCCTTCTATTCTTTGATCTTTTATTCCGTCTCTAAAACATTTTAAATTATGATGATGACTTGCAAATTTATCTCAGATTAATTTGATGGGTTCAGCTGGTACCCATGGGTGTGCTTTACTGCAGTGTTATTAATATATTCCTGAAAGACTACCCTTCAGTGCCCCTCTTTTAAGACTGGAGAAGGACAGAGCATGGCGTCCAACCAGCTTCTTCCATTGCTGTGACTCTAACAACCTCTGTCTCCACAGTAGCTCCTCCCACATCTTCTCTTGTCCTACCATTTGACATACTTCAAGCTACTTTCTGGATTTTTTGACCAGTAGTGATGCTCTAACCCAAATGTTTGATGACACTTCCCTCTCAAATGTTCATAAATGATGTGTTCATGGTAACACATGCCATACTATGGGTATGGGGATGAAATGACACACATTTCTGCTGCCTGTGGAGGGTGCTAAAAGTTGGGGTTTGGTAATAGCTCATGAGGTCGCAAATACAACAGGAGAAGAAGTAGTTAACAGTGAAGGTTTTAGAAAATATGAAGTATTTCACAAAGTAAGAAGTAATCTGTTTTGGTGAATAATGCCATACATAAAGAAATCCAGAGTTGTAAACATTTAAAGCTCAGTAGGGAACTGTCAACTAACTTTACACTGGATGAAAGTCATCAGTGGGGCAGTGAAAGTCTGTCATGTCCACTTACACATCTAAAAGCACTTAGACTGTGTCTGCTGTATGAGCACGATCTGATAATGCCAGATTTATTATAGTGTCGCTACATAGTGAGAGCCCTGTGGGTATAGGCTGGCCAGCTATAGTTGCACTGCCAGAGTATATTTCAGGTTGCGGCAAAGAAGAGAAAATAAAAGCCTTTTCTTTCTCTTTCTCTCTCTTCCACTCTCTCTTTCATTCCTTTTTTTTTTCTCTCTCGCACTTTCTCCCTCTGTCAACACTGCTATCTTTTGCAGTCGTGCCCCCTTTATTGAAGATGCTTGATAGTGGTCTGGCTATAGCTTACAGAAATAGGACATACAGTAATAAAGGCAGAAGAGATGGCAGGTTATCTAAGGATCAGCATGGAGCGTAGCTAAAGAGAAAATAAGAAATTACAAATATCAAAAAAATGGCGGCCCACCTTAGACCCAGCAACCCATCAAAAGGCAGGATCACTGAGCTGTAAATCCTGGCTTTGTTTTTTTTTTTTTTTTTTTTTGGAGCAAACCAAATAGGTAGAAAGATCTATTCCCTCTTGCAATAAATGAGAAGAATAACATACGGCCATGGTGAATGTGTGAATGGAGTAATGATGGTTGAGTCTGTGTGTGTGTGTGTGAGTGTGTTTGAGAGCATGTTGTGGGTCTGTCGGTCAGACGCAATGATCTTGCCGTGTCAGATATGTTACCACAGGTGTAGTTTGTGCTGGCAGATCAGCAAGGTCTTATTTTGAAATCAAAGAAAAAGATGGAACTGCTCAACAACACACTTACCGACATGTTTTTTTTTTCCAGATTTTGTTTTATTTCTTTTTTCAGAGTGGCAGAGCTTGTAAGACAAATCCTCTCTAATAGGAAGCCTCTAGGGCTGCAGAGGAGCGTGGTCGATACAGAGAAGATACAGAGGGCTTTGAAGATGGCCTATCTCTCTGCCTCCATCCAAATGAAAAGGCAAGAGAAGGGCCCACAGGGACAGAGCCGGGCTAAGTTTCTATTAACACTATCTACATAACACCTAAGATGTCCCTGCCTTTGATGTGACAGTGTCCAGATTAACTCACATTAGGGAGAACAACAAAGCCCCGGGTGCTGCATCGTCTCTTATTGCTTGGGAGACAGGAAGAGACAGGACTGACTCAGACACAAGGGCATTCAAAAACACCAATTTAAACATCTAAATAGAAATACGTTGATGGTTTGCTTGTGTTTCACGTGTTGTCAGAAACATTTTAGTGTAGTCACAGATGTGATGTCCCTGAATGCATTTCCTCTTTCTTTTTTCAGAATGATTACTTTTTGAATAAAAACAAGATCTTGTATTGTGGCTGCAGTCTCACTCATAAAAAGCCCACAGTGAGTGATGCACACAGGAATCAGCACCAAAGGCATAAACTGTTCCTGCGATTTAAGACAACACAATCATTTAAATATCCCCCCTCTGGTGATTTCAGATGGTGCGTTTTTCTACAGTAAGCACCAATTATTCAACAGTCACCATTTGGAGCTATCAGACTGTCGTGAAACAAATTATGTGTTGCTTGTTGTGTTTGACACACTAAGTGTAAGTGTTTGGTTTGGTTTCTTCCTGCAGAGAGGTGGGTGGGATCTCTTTGTCACCTCATCAATTTCAAACACACTAAACAAAATGGAGATACCTGAGTATTTTAAGGGTGGGTAGTGGCTATTTAAGGGTTTTTTGTATGCCTTCATGTTGTTGTTATGTCCCGGTGTCACATATTGGAGACAAATATAATTCGGGTGATCTTCAGAAATGCTCGACCTCTTGATCTGACTGAGAAATAGACATATGAGATAAACCTTATTGGTTTTCAAATGCAGTTTGGATGTTTGGGCTGACACCCACTGAAAGCGTCATTCAAGTTTGGTGTGTTTACACTGAAATGGCTGTGGGTTATAGTAGAAGGTTTAATGTATGTGTCTGGTGTTCAGAGCCACCTCATAACTGTATAACATATTGTCTGACATTCAGTGGGATGTTTTTCAGTCATTTCACAACATTTGATCATTTACAATATCGTGTTGTCCAAATAAATAATTCCAAACAGTGATTACTTGTGTGTAATTCATCACAGTAGGGGACAGGTGGTTGAATTTTGTGTTCGTGTGTTGTTATTATATCCTGGGGTATACTGTATTAGTCATACCTGGGTTTACAGATTCACTTTCTTCGCGGATGATATTGCTATTTAAATTCATCTATGTTGTTGAGCCCTTTACATCCTTCATCCTTGAAATGGTTTGACACCACTTGTGCAGCGTATAGTAAAGGTTGAACCTGAGACATTACAGTAAACAAACTTGTACAGTGTGTACTTTGTGCCCTCGTGCATATGTGTGCAAGTGTTTGTGTGGAGCAGCCACACACAAAGGCAAATTCAACCCTGTGTGTGTGCCTTTGCATGTCCTTTGTGTGTCTCCAAGCCTGGGCAGTTAAACCTTAAGGCTCACGGCTCTCTAAATGAAAACCATTGGTTCAGACTAAATCAAATTAACATCATTTGTTTGACTGTTGATCACAGTAGCCGGGTTATTTAGGATTGCCATGGGTTATTGCCAGTTTCTCCTGTTGAGAAACTGTAGAAATGGCTTCTCCCCTTGAGCCGAAATGGGCTCTAATGCATTGCCTCTTCCCTTTGATGTTGAATATAAATATGAATGGACTGGGGGCTGTGGTTATTATTGTATAGATTTTTTTTCTGAAGTGTTTGTGGATGTTTATGGAGAGGAGCACTGACAACTGGGGAACGCTGAGTATCAAGAGACTTAAGCAAAATCATAGGCTTTGTTGTACATAACTCTCACTGAAATCTGTTTCAACAAAGCTATTAGAAAATTAATTACATCAGCGATGGCAGCGTATTCCCATTGTTTCTCTCAAAATATTGTCAGATGAATGTATTCTACAAAACCAGGTTACGTGTTGTGGGAATGTGAGCCGTGTTCAGAGTAAGAAGAAATGATAAGAGATACGGCTGTCTTAATATTGCAGATCTGTGTTGAAGTAAAGCATTGCATCTTGAGCTTTCACCAGCCCACACGCTCCCACGTCAAGCCCATATATTTAGCAGGGGGAGAAGCTTTTTTCTTCTCCGTGCGCTGTGGTGCGAGAGGTGCACGGGGGTTCTGAAATGTTTGTCTTTGTTCTCCTGGCAGAGTTTTCTGTGTGTGGGCGTTCACAGTTTCTAGGAGCACCTCGGGAATTCATTTCAACAGATGGAGGTTTTAACTGGAGTGCTGGCTTCCAAAAATCAGGCCTATATGCTTTTGTAGCCTGCTATTTTAATTTGTTTGTTTGTTTGCTTATGTGTTGTTTTGCAGAGGGATAATCACAGGGTGTGCAGACGGTGGTGGAGTTGCAATTCTGTTGTCATGTAGCTATACTGTAGGTCTAAGCTCCTAATCAAATATCTGTGGCATCCGACACATGGTTGGTGCTGTTCTTTTCTGTTTACGTTATTTCAGTAGCGCAGATTATGACACAAAATAGTGACTCGTGCTTACAGTGTAATGTTACATTGGAGATCCAGTGCATCAAGACAGAGCTAAACTTAGCTGCCTGTTGTGCTGTCCGTGGTGCTGAAATATCCCATAGCACAGGCACCAGCTCTGCATGTGAGCTTGTCTGTGTCTCTTAAGTGTGAATTATATGAACTTAGCTCTTTTTATCCTTCTGATCGTCATCTGGTCTTCAGCAGTAGTAATAGAGAGTCAACAGTGCAGCACAGTCCACAGTTCAATACATGTGACCTGAATGCAATGTGTGTGTTTTGAGCCATAGAACATTTGCCGTGAAAATGCACATAAAAGAAAATATTTTTTGCAAGGCAAAACAATTCTTACCACCTCAGGGCAAAACTGCAGCGTGTTATGACACCCATCTAGTCGACTGCTTTCCGTCTTTTGTCTAAAACACATTTCTTATTCGATTTGACAGCCTCAGAAAAGAGTAATTGCTTTTCTGACCTGTAATTTTAGCTCAGCCTTTGTATAAACCAAAATGCATACCTTTTGATTTATGTCTTTTGTCATGCTGCCGAACTCCTTTGAATTACTTGAACCCATGTGGGCCTGGCTGTAACAGTATTTTTTAACGCTCCCTGAGCTGTTGAGGGATTAAACGTTTTGGATTAAACATTTTTGCTCACGTTGTAATTTTTTTCTTTTGTTTTATGTTGTTAGATTAATGAATGAGTGATATGATAAAAAACCCTTTGAACACTGTCAGTCACAGTGATATCCACTGCTATTGTATATGTCTATCATTTATGACTTTATCTTTAGGACAAATATATTAAGGGCTTTTCTGATCGCAGATTCCCATCTTCTGTTCATTATCCTCTTTTGTTTTGCTCTACGACAATTTTTTTCTCACCTTTTCCTCCTCCCTCTGTGTCTTCCTCTCACTTTCTTTTTTTTTAACCTCTTTTCTGCATATTTCTTTCTCTGTGTCTCAAAGCCATTTTTCTCCTCACTCAGCGGTGGTGGCACTCTTCTTCTCAGGATTGTGGGTGCTACAGTGCCACAGGCTCCCCTGGAGCCAGAATGTAGCCTACAAACACTCTGTCTAAGACCAGACAGGACTCCTTTGTATTAGTTGTGCTTAAATAAAGTACAGGCGTCCAATATCTGGATTCAGCAGTGGACAAAGGATTTCAGTTTCCTCATACGACAGCAGTCAGCAGTATACCAGTCTGTCTAAAATATGTATTTTAAAAAAAAAATAAAACTAATGCATGTAAAGTCAAAATCCTCTAACAGGCATGCCCCTCATGATGCAGTGTCTAATTCAATCTACATGTATAAAATGTAGCTCAGACCGTTTAAAAACCAAACAAATAGGTCACTGTTATGGTAATGTGCTATAAATAGTGTGTGTGTATGTGTGTGTGTAGGCTAGGGTGTTGCTGTAACTGTGTGTGTCAGGGATGTTCTGTCTAATTTTAGGCTCTTGGGAGAAAGAGCAGTGAGGAGATCAGGAGAGTGAAGGAGGAGTGAGCCCCAGCTCCGCCAGTTAATGGTTTAGTGTTTTTAATAACTTGCTTCAGAGGTATCCCCCGCTGTAATATATCTCCTCAGCAGCAGCTAGCCCTTCCATACATTACCAGTGTGTGTGAGCATTATAAGCAGCTGAATACGGCGCTGGCTCTCCAATAAACCAATAATATTAAAACGTCTATGTCTAATAAATAAAGAGGGATTTAATCTGCTCCACCTTCCTGTTTAGACCTTACTCTAAGCTGGAATGAAGGCATAGAATCAGCAGGGGCAAAGTACATCCTGACAAGAATGAATACAGACAGGATGGGTAATTTATTAATGCACTTTTCCTAACCTATTCTCCATCAGACTGGCTTGCTCTCTGTGCATAATTTTTAAGAGAGGCTCATTAAAACTTAGATCTGCATAAGTAGAGCAGATAGAAAAAATAGACGAAAATGCATTCGCTGGATTATGGATACGAAATAACCGTTTTGGTTTCCAATTAAGCTTATGCTTTATAATTAGCCAAAAGGGTTCCATGCCTTAATTTCAATTCCTTTTTGCCTCTCATTTGCCCCTGAACCCTTGTTTTACTCAATCCACCACATTGCACGAGAAATTAAGGCACTTTGTGCCCACTCATTCACGTGGAAAGCCCCCTATACTAGTACATTTTGTTTTAACACAGAGAGACAGCTCTGTCCTTTATAGTCATGCCCTGTTCCTGACAAATAGACCCCGAGCTCCACACAGCCAGTTGCTATGTGCATAAGCTTTGTGGTATAAAAAAAATGTCACTACCTTTAGTAAGTTGGGATTCTTTGTACTCCAATACCACTAAAGATGGACTCTGAATGGATATGAATTCTGACAGAGAGGGGAATGCATAATGCTGACACTGGTGATACACTGTATGATTCAATGCACAGTAACACAAAATCTTTGGATTCAATTGATTTTATTACTTATCTTATTAATATTCTGCATTGTCAGCATCACATTCTGCTTTACTTGAGCGTTCTGATACTTGCTAAGCATTACTCTCTAAGCTTTATCATCTTATACAGTGTCAGGGCTCATTCACGGCTCCATGAAGAACAGGATCCTGCTCATGTAAAGTGCAGCTGAGGCTTGCTGGCTGCACTCTCGCTGTAGAAAACCATCCCTCTCATGACCCAGCAGAGACAAACAGCACACATAGTGGTCATTTTTTATTCTCCTTTGATATACCTGCTCAGTTGCCTTGAGAAGAAAGAGCAGATTGTTTGTTTTGCCGAGCCCTCCTTCATTTCGCACCGGAGAAAGAGACCATTAATATTGTCTTGCCATACATCTTACACACTGATAATGATGGCATTGCTTGAAGATGAAAAGAAATAGTGCATTACTGTCACCCTGGCAGATGACACATGAAGCTTTCACCGGGTGCCTGCTTTGAATAACCTTGATGCGTTAGGGGTAGCGGAGGCGTGGAAAAAAAAAGAGAGAAAAACAGAGGAAGAGATGTGGAAAGAGGAGAGAGATGAGGAATTGGGTTTGATCAAAGAAAATTTAGGGAAGAAAAAGAAGTAAAGCAGAAGTAAAGATGAACAAAAAGGAAGCAGCATAGTACAAAACAAAGAAAGCCACAAAGGAGACGCAGAAAAAGCACAGTATTTATTATATCCTGTAAAGCAACTGCTTGCTTGTCCATAGCTTCTCCTTGAGAGTTAGTAAACAAATCAGTACAGAAAGATTGGTTTCTGCTGCAGTCAAGAAGTATTAACTCTGAGATAGTGCTTGAAAGCAGCACCGCTCTATGAACACAGACACTGTAAGTAAATGCACATTTGTCCTGGTAGACCCAAAGTAAATTTTGCAAACCGAAGTTTGAAAAGGAATAAAAGTACCGTCTGCAAAAGATTTGAATTTAAAACATTAAACATAAACATAGAAATTGTGTCCCAAATATTTGCAGCTGTTGAATATTAGATCACAGCAGTTTGTATGAGCAGCAGATGTTAGAGAGAGGTTCTGCTGAAAAGGATAGAACATGCAAATCCCTTCAACTCATGTACAGACCTCTCTCTGATCATCGAAAAATATCATGTTGTAATAGTTTTTCAGGTTATTATTCTACTGTAAAACTGATATCAGTAAATAAAGTATTGACAGAGGGCAGTATCAACCTCTAATATGTACCATGAAAACTTACAATTACAGAAGATTTGACTGAAATACACCAGCTGTGGACTCTGTCTGGTCATGGTCTGGGTTTTTTTTTTAATAGTTTTGTTATATTCAGTCAGATTTGGAAAAATAGAAGTAAGAAAAGTTTAATTTCAATATTTTACTCACAAAATGTTAAAAGGTCTTTTTGAGTGACAAATCCCATAAAATGAATGATTGGGTTGCCATGTAAAAACTCAGTTTGACTCGTGTGACACTGTATGTCGGCTTCCATTTTGAAATACGCTGTACCACCTACAGCACCATCTGGGTTAATACGGGGAAATGGGATGTAATGACAAAAATGCCAAATGTGTGGATGGCCATGTGAACCATTTTATTATGAAACAGAAACTCACACTTATCTGTGTGTGGGAAGGCTAGACCAGGAAGAGTTCTATTTATGAAGCAGTTTGGCAAGCTCAGTATCAAAACCAAGACCAGTGTCTGTCCCCACAGCGTTTCACTGCCTCAGAATCTGTCCACGGTTATCGTCATCCTCCATCTTCGCTCTGAGTCGCTGCTCTCTCTCTTTCCGATTCCACTCTCCAGCTGTCGCTCTCTCTCTGTGGACATGTGACCCAGCAGCAGACTTGTGGGAACTGTAGTGATGCTGTCA
>OMNW01003375.1:2233-37913 GCA_900303245.1 Selene dorsalis
AAAGAAAAAAAAACTTAATTTGGGCCAGTGAGAAAACATGTCTAAATATTTGTCATTTATATTATCAGAAACTAATGGTCACAAAAAGTAATGTCAGCCAGGGTTAGGTCTACCTGCCCTCAGCATGACATGTCAAGTCTTTGCCAAAATACATTTTGTAAAGGGATAAAAATCAATTTGTGCCCAGCAAGTATCAACAGAGACAAACTATCAAATACACGATACAGAGGTCAAATGTTCAGTCAGTTCCTGCCACAGTAAGCCTAGGGAGCCTGGACCAAGCAGCTTTGAGGAAGAAAACCAAAGATGTTATTCACCCATACTTGAATGTTTTAGTGGTTGTATCTATTTTGTTGTTCTTTTAATGAATTTTACTGTTAGCTTTATTTTGATTTATACTTGTACAAGTTCATCCTCAAAATCCTCAATAGTGACACTAATATTTGTTTGTTCCACACATCTTCCAAAACCCAGAGCAGTGACAATAATTGATGTCCATGTGTTATTTATTTGTTTTACTTTGTATTTTCTCTTTCTTTTTCTTTTATACATCAATGATTCAGGTGAAAAAAATCATGAATTTAACACAAGACTTATTGTTCAAAAAGATGAGGCCCGTTTGTGCTGACAATTACTTGTTTTACATGCTCACTGTCTATGTGAGATGAAAATGTACCATACATGACAGCTTCATGTACAAAATATAAAATGTCCCTATTTAAGTAAAATAATCACCCAAAAGTCAAACTTAAGATATTGACTGTTCTGCCCTGTTCTGTTTCCAGTATTAACAAAATAATGATATGGATGTTAAATTCTGAACAATTAATATTATATATTATTCACATTTTTATCATGACATACAGTATATGATGAAGTTAAAGCTAAAGATATTTTGAATTTTATATAACTTATTAATCATCCTAAATCTTTTAAATGAATAATGATGTAACTTGCATGTAATTTGTTTGTGAAAAGCAGATGTAGGAGAATGGTGACCACTATGTCATCTCAACCTGAATTTCCAAACACTGACCCTTTTGACACTTGTAGATTTGTCCAGCCCTGCTGCTCAAATAGTGAAGGTGGCATGCATGAGTAGATATCCATGTTTATGTAACAGTTTGTTTTCCATCACATACACAGGTGGGCTCTGCTCATGGACTGTCACAGTGAAACTGCAGTAATTTTGGTTCAGGGTAGATTTTTTTTGACATTATCTTCACATTTCCTCATCGCCCCACCACAGACCACCCAGTAACTGGAGAATTTGATTGGCAGTTACTGGCAGCAAATAGGAAGTGTGAGAACAACAAGTCAGCGGCACCCATACCTTATAAAAGTCAGCAAATATCTGCCATATTGTTCACAGCATCTGGTGTTCATCACTTTGTGCTGTGAGACCATGACAATGAAGCTGATTTGTGGTTGTCTTCTGGTGGTGGGCCTTCTTGGCTGCCTCGCTGAGGCTCAGTATCTTAATGTTCCACAATTCCAGCCACCACCACCACGTCAGAGACCACAAGTTCCAGAGAGAAAGGTTCCAGTGGATCCAGTGCCTCACCCTCACCCACCCCAGGAGCCAAAGCTGCCAACACCAGTATTTCACACTTGTGAATTGGAGGAGAACTCCAAGATAAAGTGTGGGGCTGCTGGCATCTCTGGTTCAGACTGTGAAGCTATAAACTGCTGCTTTGATGGACGCATGTGCTATTATGGCAAATCTGGTGAGTATATTGCTAATTCTCAAAGACCTTAAAATACACTGCTCTAACACAGAATAAACTTTGTTCAATTTGTCCAAAGAGCATAATATGAGCAATGCACTTTGCTTTCTAAATTCTTTTTAGTGACTCTTCAGTGCACCAAGGATGCCCAGTTCATTGTGGTGGTTGCAAGAGACGCCACCCTACCAAACCTTGACTTAGAAACAATTAGTTTCCTTGGAAATGATCAAAACTGCGCTCCTGTTGGTACCACTTCAGCTTTTGCCATCTACCAGTTTCCTGTCACCGCCTGCGGCACTGTTCTAATGGTAAGGGTTGTCTTTTGACTCCTCTTTTGACTATTCAATTTGTTTTTTGGGATTTTTCTCAGGTAGTAATAAAAACTGAAATACTACTAACTTCCTGTAGGAGGAGCCTGGAGTTTTAATCTATGAGAACAGGATGTCCTCCTCATTTGAAGTTGCAGTTGGATTCCACGGAGCAATTACCAGGGACAGCAGCTATGAGTACGTTTTTTTCTCTCTGTAACACTGAATGGTCACAACAAATAATTACTACATGTGGGCTAAGGCTTCTATTAGGCTAATCAGATAAGTCTTCAGTATCCACAAGATTAACTGAACTCAAAAACTGGGTTAGTTCATTTCGACATGTTAAAACTGTCCTCACTGAATGATTTTCTGACGTGCAGTTTATTTCTTATCATAGGTTGGTTGTTCAGTGTAGATATGTTGGCACCTCAGTTGAGGCTGTAGTCATTGAGGTTGGCCTGGTTCCTCCACCTAACCCAGTTGCTGCTCCTGGACCTTTGAATGTGGAGCTCAGGCTGGCTAATGGACAGTGTGTTGGCAAGGGCTGTGTGGAAGGTAAGAGTGAGGCTCATGTTTTGTGCAGTTAGTCTCATTTGCCTGATCGTGTCACCAACCACCTTGTCTTTGTTCATCAGAGCAGGTGGCCTACACCTCCTTTTACATGGATTCTGACTACCCCATCACAAAGGTGCTCAGGGATCCTGTGTACGTTGAAGTCCGAATACTGGAGAGGACTGATCCCAATCTTGTCTTGACGCTTGGAAGATGCTGGGTAACGTGTGACCCATACCCTCACAGTCTTCCTCAGTGGGACTTGCTGATTGATGGGTAAGAGTCAGTATTGTGCTCACTTGGAGATAGGATTTGTTCATACAATTTGACAGTGTGCTTGGACCCTTGTCCATCCTCTCTCCTCTTATCATAGCTGCCCCTACCGTGATGACCGTTACCTGACTACCCTAGTGCCAGTTGATGCCTCATCAGGACTCTCCTACCCAACTCACCACAGGCGATTTATTTTCAAGATGTTCACTTTTGTTGTTACTTCTCCTGCCAATCCTGGGAAGGGAGGGGCTGCAGATCCAGTGATGACTCCTGTCAGGGAAAATGTAACGGTTCCAAAAATTATTCTTATTTTTTTTTTTAAATCTTATCTTTATTAATAACTGTATTTACATATTTTAAAACAATATCCTTGTTTTCCACCAGATGTATATCCACTGTGATACAGCTGTGTGCCAACCCTCTCTTGGAAATACTTGTGAACCTAGGTGTTTCAGAAAGAGTGAGTATTCATGCACTATATGCCATCTGTATTAAGTCCCAGTATATATTTTTGTCTTGCAAAAACATATTTGTCTTGGCCAAACATATTTCCATCAAAATAATACATTGGATGTGGTATCATCCTGTATCTTACATGACCTCAGGTCTGACACAAACTGATCCATATCATGTTTTGTACACAGGGAGAGACATTGCTGCATCTTTCCAGAAAGAACTCAGGCCTGAGACCACTACTGTCAGCAGTCAAAGGATTGTCGTCACTGACCGAAATGTCCAGTAACAACGACCAGATGGAACATTCTTGCCATGAAATCTCTGCTCCCAGTGGTCATTGAGTTTCAAATAAATCTCCCAAGTTATTAAATGCGTTGCAGTGTTAAAGACTCACTCTGAATTTGTAACCTAACATGTCCACATGGATTATCTGTGGTTGTTGCTGCACTACAATTTGCCCTATTGGAGATAAATAAATATCACCTTGATCTAGCTTGACCTATTTAAACATAGATAGATAGACAGATAGATAGATAGATAGATAGATAGATAGATAGATAGATAGATAGATAGATAGATACTTTGCCCATTCTGTACTAATTAAGCAATTTATGACTGATTTCTACCATAATAGGGCCTTTTAAAATGATATCGTATGATATTGTATTCTGTGTCTCTACTTGAGTTTGCATTTGCTTCCAACTTTTGAAAGTAATTCAAAGATAAATGGACCAGGACTTCTTCTCAATAAAAGTCAAAACATGACTGCAGTCATGGGTCAAATACAGTCAAAACGAAGTTCAGCGCCACAGCCCACAACACTTCATTTCCCAGAAATCTTCAGCGTACGGGAAGCTGACGTGCAGGGTTACGACCGTAAATCGACCAATGTGATTGGCTGGTGAACGCAGACTCGCATTCTGATTGGGCGTTCAATACGCCAGTTTAACTCAGTCCAAATCAACGGCCGCTGCGCGTGTAGGGAGGTGCCCTCTGAATATTTAATACTTTAATGGTATCTATTATCCGCCTTCCATGCCATTTAGACCATCTAGCTATGCTCGGCTCTTCCGGTTGAGTGGCTTCACCGGTGAACTGCGATTGTCAGCGTGTTCCTTCAGCCGTCTCAAACCGACATTTCGCACCGGTTTTCCTTTACTGTTCGCCCGGAAACTAACGATGCAGTCGGGTCGAAATGCAACGAGCAGCTGTGGTTGCGACAAGGACGAAACAAGGAAGCCAGGACCGGAGCTTTTCAGCAGCATTCCCACTATCACAACAGAAGACACGGGTCCCCCAGTGGGGAAGAAACGGGTGGGAGACACGCTTGTCGTTGACGAGAGAAACTTGAGGACTCCGAGTCCTCTGTCTGGGGCCAACTGTGATGACGACTCGGAGGCAGAGTCTTACCGCGATGGAAGAACCGAGGAGGTCGACCGAGACACCCGGGGCAGGGCGTATGTCTGGTGCAGAGACTTTTTGTCAGGCTCGTGGAAGACTATCCAAGAGGAGGACTTCCAAATCAGCATCGTCAGGTAAATAATGGCGTTAAAGAAAACCACAAGAATGTCCCTGCAAGGACAGATATTGAAGCCACCATTTGCTTAGCTCGTGTCCTACCATAGCGGTTCAGAAAGCTTCGTTTACGTACTGTATTTTGTCGTTATATCCACTCCCTCCCCATAATCCCTGCAACACATGAGATTACTTTTCTCTCTAAGTATACCTCAATTATAGTTGTGTTATAAATTGTGTGAAAATGTGCAGTTTCAGATTGCCTAGATGGTAATAATAAATAATAACAGCAACAAAAATGAAAAAAAAAAGATAATATAATTTACCAATATAAGGTGGCAGGTGTCTTGCCCCCAGAGACCTTATCAAGCAAATCAAACAAAATCTTAAGATGATTTGTGATTTATCTTTATGACAGGATTCAGTGGAGTTGTGTTAACTTGCCAATGATGTGATAAGGCTGGATGGTTTTGTTTTGCAGTGGCGGACTGAGTAATCTGCTGTATCTGTGTGGTTTGCCTGAGCATGTGCAGTCTGAGGGAGAGGAACCCCGCCAGGTGCTCCTGAGAATCTATGGTGCCATCTTACAGGTTAGTTTGCAGAGCTGTGGTGCTTACGAGTGTCTATTGTTTTGTGTGGCTGCATGATGAAATTATATGCCACTGCTGTATTCACTTTGCCTCTTTTGTGTGTCTCTGTCACAGGGAGTGGACTCTCTGGTTTTGGAGAGTGTGATGTTTGCCATCCTGGCAGAAAGAACTCTGGGGCCAAAACTTTACGGCATCTTCCCTGAGGGACGCTTGGAACAATACCTTCCTGTAATGATGCAAACCTTTACATTTTTACGTATACATATGCACACACACGCTGTATGTATCCTTTGTTACTGCTGCTGTCACCTTCAGTCGACATAGAACAAACTGACATTTGACGTTCATGAGATAACAAAGATTATTGTGCATTCCCAGAATACTCGCATGCGCACGGACCAACTCTCACATCCTAACATCTCTGCTGAGATCGCCACCAAGTTGGCACGTTTCCACAACATGCTCATGCCCTTTAACAAAGAACCTAAATGGCTGTTTGGGACCATTGACAAGTGAGGACACCTTTGTTTCAATCTCTTTGTACTATTAGAACTGTGGTTTTTTTTAAATAGTTACTCATACTGTTTATTATTATTACTTATTGTCCTTTTTAGATACATGGATCAGGTGATGAAGCTCAGTTTTGTACGTGAGGCACATGTCAAGAAGTACAAGAAGCTGATGAAGTTGGACCTGCCTGCTGAGCTGGAAAGCCTTCGGTGAGTTAGGGCCCAGATCTCAGAAGGACAAACACTTTATTTCATGGGTAGACTTTATGTTTGACCGATATAAAGCCACAAGTAGTGGCAAGTAGGGTTAAGGAAAGCATTTGGATGGAATCCCAAAATGTTCTCTCACCTTCTTTCAGTAATCCCCAGTGTCAGTGAGAGACAAAGAAAAGCCCCTCTGTTTCAGAGTGCTCTGGCCAGAATGATGATGCAATCTCTGTTGCTTAAGCCAAATGCCACCTACATGTCGTTTCATCAGAGCCATCTCATATTACCTACTGTCATCAACATTTGGTTGGAGTGACAGTTTAGTCTGCTAATCGTCTCATGTTAGAGCCACCACCAACCTCCTCAAGATTTATTGAATTATTGAGTAACAATTACCATATTAGATGACATATGATACGAGGAACATGAGAGGATAATTCAGTGGTTCAGGTGTGAGGGTGAGGATCCCTTTGTCTGCCAGTGAGGCTCAACAGAGTGGATTCTAAAAAAAAAAAAAAAATCTGTTATCCTATCACTCAGTGGGAGCTTGTCCATATGCATTTGTACTTATCCGATAAGGGGATCACAATAAAGCATTAGTTTTTCTAAGTTCAAGTTTACATCCTAAAATTTGGGACTTAAACCGCTTGGTGTCGTTCTTAAAAAAAAACAATGCTGTCTGTTGTGGTTTGAGTTTGAGGACACAATGCCCTTACCACCAGACTAGTCTACAAATAAAATGAATGATCACACAGTAACTTTACCATGAGGCAGGATAGATTACTGTGAGAAAAATGTATGTTATATAGATAAGGCTATAAAGGTTATGGTTGATTTGTCTGAGACAGAGACAGTCTAATCTCAGGGACAGGGACAAGCTGTCTTTCTCTTTGCTGCCCACAGGCTGACCTTTGTTCCAGTGCTTCCACGACTTCCCTGCTGAGTCGTGCTGACAGTCTGACCTTGGCAACCAAGGGAGAATCAGCCCACTGCTGTCTCTGTTTATCTATGAGCATGCATTTTATGTTGTACACGTGTCGTGTACCAGTCTTACACTGAAGCGAACATGCGGTTACCACTGCCTGGAAATCCGCCAGCTAATTTGGGTCAATAAAATATCTCTCACATAGATATAAGATCTTAAAGTTCTCTGTTCATGAGTTCATTCTGGGCAAGTCACACAGTCAGGCAGACATTGAGGGTTTGCTTTTTTCTATCTACTTTCAGGCTTTAACACACACCAACACCACTCTTAATGTTTGTTGAATGAGCACACATTCTGTATTCTCAAGTGATTTTCTGTGGTCTGTGGTTTTCTGTGGTCCTAATTTCTCATAGTTGGTTACAGAGTTAATATAATGTTTGAGTAATGTTACCTGTTTATGTAATGCTGACAAGCAAATTTTCCCCTCTGTCTCTTTCTTTTACTGCACACTCTTCACCTGGCTCTTATCTCCACAACAGTGCATTATTAGCAGCGACTCCATCACCAGTGGTGTTTTGCCACAATGACGTCCAAGAAGGTAAACAAAACTTGTCACATCTGTCACACCTCTAATTTTATCTGGTTGATCCTTTCACCTGTCCCGTCTGTCCGTAGAGGCACAATTCATAGGAGAGTAGTAGATTGCACAAGGCTGTGGTGTATTAATAGGGGTAGCTCCGATTTGTAGGCATCATCATATAGGTGGAAATAAGCCACTGAACAGGTGGTGGAGGTGATGTCACACATTTAGGTTTTGTTATGAATAGGATTGTTGCAAAACGAGAAAAACAACAGCAGAACTTGCATTGCATGGTACAAAGGTATGTGGACAGTGGACAACAGAACATTATACCTGTTTTTCTGATCATGCCTGCGTGTCAGCAGCAGCCATGAAAGCATGGATAGATATTTTTGTGTTGTCTATCAATCTCAGATTTGGTACAAATGGAGTGAAGCCTGTGAGCTAGTTCAGGCAGAACCTGGAGCTGCATTGCGTTTCTCACATGACATGCCTCACTCAATCATATACACCAGGTATGTCCAAACTATTCCACAAAGGGCGGTGCGGCTGCAGGTCCAACCAACCAAGAGCACACAGTTTGACCAATCAACTGTCAAGATCAGTTGATTAAATGATTCATGTCTGGTGTGCTGCCGCTTGGTGGGAATGAAAACCTGCAGCCCAACGGCCCTCTGTGGAATATTTTGATATACACACCCTCTTGTACTATTGCCTACTGCATATTGTTTCAGCCCCACCTCCACCCCATCATCCACCTGCAGGCTCCAGGGATGGGGTTAAGATATGTCCTCATCAGTCCCATGTATATTTGATGAAATCCTATTCAGGGAGTGATGAGCCGGAGCCTAGACGCCAAAATAAATGTATCTTGAAGCTGCAATAAACATTTGAATCATGAGTTTTCTGACCGACATGATAATGATAATTGCAACCTGCTTGGTAGAGGCATACAACTGTGAGGCCATAAAAGCTTCCACTAATCTCTTCCCTAACTTTTCGAACGTGTCTGCTGAGGTTTGCTCCTTTTAGCTATAACAGCATTAGCAATGTTTGATGCAGCATAGTCAGGCTCATGGGCTTTGCTTCTGTTCATTTCCATGGAGTTAGATTGGATAAGACCTCACTGGAGCAGTATTCAAGTTCTTTGATACCGAACTGGGACATCCATTTCTTGATTAATCTGGATCTGTGCATTAACAATGTCTGGAAAAAAGGGGCTTTTGTCACAAAGTTGGAGGCACACTCTTTGTTGTCTAAACATCATTGTATGCAGTAGCATTGAAATTTACGATTATTAAAACTAGTCTGTACCCCAGAAAATACATATTGATAGTTGATAGTTAGAGATTTTTTTTACTTGTGCAAAGACATGTAACTTGAGAGGTCTAAATATAGCTGAAGAAATGTTATATACTATGAATAAATACCTGATAGTGACCAGTCTGAATCATTTCAGAGGAAAAAATAATTCCATTTTGTTCAACTGAACAATCCTCTGCTTTGAGCCTGGCAACAGCTGATGCAATTAAATAGCGTGACTCATCAGTGTGGGTGATGGTGGTTTTCTCACTGATTGTTTTCTCTCTGCAGGCAACATCCTTATGTTGGAGGAACGGGACCACTCCTCAACGGAAAAACTCATGTTGATAGACTTTGAGTACAGCAGTTATAATTACAGGTAATATGTGACTCGTAGTCTTAAATTAGGTGTTAAGGGAGTGGTTTTATTTTTAGCAGATCAAATGAATCATGCTTTCACAATATTGGTGTCTTGTGATTAGAAGTGAGTGGTTTGGGGATCCAGTTTTTGATTGTGGCTAGGGTTATTAATATAAAACATACCCTTTCTTCTTCATGCAGGGGTTTTGACTTTGGGAACCATTTCTGTGAGTGGATGTACGATTACACCTATGACCAGTGGCCTTTCTACAAAGCCACACCGGAGAACTACCCCACCAGAGAGCAGCAGGTCAGTCTTTTTACAGATTGAAGATTTTACAGCCCAGTAATCTCATAAATCTGGGTGCCCACACCAGGATAAATACTTACCAAAAATATAACACTACACACTTTATCTGCTTGCGACTGATATACAAGACAGCGTGATGAAACAATTATATTTACTGAATATATATATATATAAGATGCTAGATAGGAGACTTAAAATTAAATGTTGATTTAATCAATTATAGAATTTAGCTCTTGATAAAAGACAAGTCTGCATGTGGAACAACAGGCATTAAAGGCATTATATGCATTCAACAAAGACGTTATTAAAAAAAAAAAGATTTTCTGCAACATTTTCAGTAATGCAATAACAACCATTCAAGAAAACTGAAAATTTCAACCCAAGACCAAAGGTGCGTAGGAAAGCGATTGTAGCCTCACAGTGCCATCTAGTGGTAACATCTCTTTACTGCAAGTTGGAGAGCAAACTCGACCACTGGAGCTCATCCGAAAAATCTAATCAAACTGTACCTTTTTATTTTTTTGCCTTGGAGGACCCTGCCATATGTTACTGCAAAATAACAGCCCAAATATTCATTGTATATCTATTGAGTCCATTGGTTCAACCAGATTTTATTGATGGAGGTTAACTGATTGCACATGGTAACAGATCAACTGGATATGCATGTTGATGCATGTTGAAGAATCAGTAACATGTACCCCAGCATTTTGCATCCTTCATTAGAGATTTGGGATCAACAGGTAAAATGTAGTTGTAACAATAACTATTTTAGTGTAATAAGCTTGAAACTCAAGCTGGAACTAGAATTCATGTCTCAAAAGATAATAAAATGTAAGGGAAAAAACAATTATAAAATATTTAAAGAAAAATCTAAAACACATTTAGGAGGGAAGAAAAATAATGATAAACAAATCGCCAATAGATGTGATTGCTCTACATGGATGTACATTAAACATGTCTCAAATAATTGTTGCTCTTTTTTACAGCTTTACTTCATAAGAAATTATTTGTCAGAGCAGAATAAATGCTCTGATGCCCCCATGGACCAGACAAAAACCGAAGAGGACATGATAATTGAGGCGAACAGGTAAACACAGTGTTGTGATACTTTACAGTAGCGTCAAATATCGATCGTTACAACTTTTTGCAGAATCACAAGAGAATTTACATTGCTTTGTTTTTGATTATTTGTCGGTTGTTTTTAATTTGTAGATATGCATTAGCGTCACACTTCCTCTGGGGGCTGTGGTCCATCATTCAAGCCAAGATATCCAAGATAGAGTTTGGATACATGGTAAGATTCATTTTGTTTTTTGCAATGTGACGGAAATTACAGTTGATCCTACCCAGTAGTAAACGATACTGTTTTGCAGGACTATGCCCAGTGTCGTTTTGATGCCTACTTCAAGCAAAAAAAGCTCTTCTCCTGAATTCTGAATTCCACCATGTAACATCTGAATGTACTGTCTCCTTGTCCTTTGTCAGGTCTGTCTTAAGTTTATTGTTTTCCTCAGCTCTATGCAGGTCTTCTTATGACAAATAATGGTTTGTGAGTGGTACAAATTTCCAGCTTTCAGGCAATCCATTTTATTCAAAGACCTTCTAGTGAGACACTGTTGGAGCAGGTTCAGCTCTATAGCACCAAATATGATTTATATGTTAAGGGGCTCAGTCAATGTCATGTTCAGCTCTTTTATTTTTTCATCCAGTTTTAGACGCACTTCATGTTTTTGGACCATTTCTGTTTTTTGTTTTGTTTTTTTACATTGGCATTGTTAATTCTTAAGCTGTGCTCCCTGTGTACTTCAGCAGTGGACAATCCGCTTGTCAGAGAATCAATGTATTTTCATTTCAAACTGTAAACATTACTGTGGAAGGCTTTTGTATAAGTCTCTGCTGTAGTATTTTTAGTCGTTCTACCTCACTTCTTTCTCCTCATGTTCACTCTGCATTCAGGTGCTTAGATTCCATAGAGATGATTTTAAGGGCATCATGTGAGGGAAGAAGCAAACTGAAAATCCTCACTACTCCAAACTTTCTTTTCAGTTAGTACTTTCACAGCAGAGTACGTGGAATGATTCCTCACCAATTGTAAATATTGAATCAAAATCTTACCTGCATTCACCAAATTATGACAAGGGCTGTTTTATACAGTATTGCGGAAGTCAACAATACTGTTGTTATGCCCGCACAAACCCGCGTCTTTGGGTTCTCTGTGGCTTGGGAGTGAAGGAAACTGTCCACCTGTCCTGTTTTGCTCTGGGTTCCCCTAGCCGGGGCATAACAACTGTTAATGTTACAAAGTGTATGGCAATAAAGTCAGTAAAATTGGATCTGGTGACCACTTTAGATATCAGTTATTGACTGTTTATTTCAGCTTAGTTCATTAGTTCATGTTAGTAACTTTTTTTATGTTTACAAAGATTAATATCTTGGAATATTAGGTTGCATTACATTGAACTAAAATGTCCAACTAGCACATGGACCCAGTTAAAACTGGATTGACTAATTTTGAAATCTGTTTTGAATGTGAAGTGAGAGTTTGACCATTCTAGGGGTTTGGAATTCTTTATTCCTTTATTAACTTGGACTGTTTCCTCTCCTTGACTGAATGCACTGTGTCCAATTAACATCTTCATTTTGTTGTATACATAATTGCGTCTGTCCAGTCATGAAAGGAAACTAGAACCTTAACTGTGCCTCATTAACTGTAGCTGTTTTTATAGCAAAACTGTCCCATTACAGTTTCATTCTGTTAGCACTTCTCTGTATTATGTTGGTCCTATTTGCACTACTAAAAACAGTTAAAAGCAAATAAATACATATGCTCGGAAGCTGTGTGAGTGTATATGTTTTTCTTCACATTTAACATATTTTACTGAATGTATTGATGCATTTTATGAAAGTTACTCTTATGTTGCTGCCATCTGACTGCAAGGTAACTTGAGTCCCCCATGATGACGTCAAGAGCGAAGGCAGCCATGTTTCATCCCAGAGGGCTGACTGTTGTCCCACCTCCATGTGCCAAGAATAGATCTGCAGAAATAAGTCCAATGCCCAGAGATAGAGGAATACTTTTGAATCATGTGGATTTGTGGCAGAGCAAACAAGAATTCTGAAGGTGAAGTTTTTATATTAACTGTTCTGTTTCAGTCTTAAATTGCCGACAGCTGCTTCACTGTTTGTGCTGTGAAGATCATATGACTGTGAGACCTTGCCTTCCCTTACATATGTGTGATGAGAGCTGTGGTTGTGTGAAGAGAGAAGAGCCTCTTTAAGTTTAAACAATCAAATCATCTTGTGCAGAGTGCAGATAGAATCAAAACTTTTTGGAATGGGTTAAACCCCAAGAACTGTCAATGAGATGTTTCCCTTCAGGCAATATTTTGTGATACTCTTCGAGTGGTTTGGTATATGGCTTAAATTTGGTCTTACAAGACTTTGGAGAGCATTTCCAGTAGTCAATAGTTGGACAGCATCCCCAGGTATCAAAGAAGGGGAATCATGCCAAGGAGACTCAGAAGAGTGGAAAACCAATGAGGCGCTCCGCACGTATGACCTGGGGGGTAAAACTATGGTAACGATTCAAACCAGTACACATTCTTTCCATGTAAGTATAAAACAAGGTAATTATTTCAACCAGGCTAATCAAAAACTAACCAATGACCATAGAGGACTGACTTTAGTAATTCATCTTTTAAGGTGGACCTTGGAAGACTTTCAAAGTGCAGTGAGTACTTCCGGGCCTTGTCCCAGTCCAACATGAGAGAGACTTCAGAAAGCCACATTCACCTGGACCATGTTTCCTCCTCCATCTTCTACAATCTTCTTGAATTCTCCTTCTATAATAAGTTTAAAGTCTCTCAAGAGGAGCTGGGCATACACATCCAGGTACGTGAACAGAGATTCAGATCTCCAGTCATTTATCCATGTCCAAATAGTCTTGTGAGTTAACCCAAAACTAACATACCATCTCTTTCTTCCTCCCTGTGACTCTTTAGGTGGGCAGCTATCTCCTGACGGAGGCCTTCCTCTCAAAGTGCCTGTCAGTCCTGGCAAGTGGTTTAAGGCCAGATAACTGTTTATCCTACCTGAATCTGGCTCAGGAGATCTGTTGTGCAGAACTGACGATGACAGTGTTGACCTACCTGAGTAGAAACATGATGGAACTGTCACTTCTCACCAAGTACACAACACACATATATCATAAATGATAGTACAGCTATAATCAGGATTTACTACAAGGACAGAGTTTGACATATCTTTTTTGTCATTATAAAACCCAGGGGCCTGAACAATGAGGTGAAGGATGAGATTGTCAAACTGAGGGTACAAGGAGATCAACATCTCTGCAGTCTCAGGAAGGAGAACCTAACTACTTGGAATGACCCAGAAACAGAGCGTGCTCGACATATCTTTGTCCTGAAACGGTCAGAGTACAGTGAGGACTGGCATCCAGCTACGGAGCTTCCTTTCAGGGCTGATAAGTGGTGTTTCACTACAGTGGTTCTGTACAACTACCTGTATATCATAGGAGGCTACCGGCACCGTGTGAAGAGAGGCTGGGAGTTCAAGATGGCTTCCTTTAGATACAATCCCTTTACTCATACATGGACCTCCACAGCTCCTCTCATTAAGGTGAGAAAGTCTTCTAGCTTGTAAGTCAAGCTGATCCATCCATATCACTCTACATGAAACATTATTTGCCTTGTCTTCCTCGGTCATTTATATCACCATCTGTTGTGTCCACAGCACAGACGGCACTTCAGCGCGGTGACCTGTGATGGCTGTATTTACGCTGTGGGAGGCTGGTACTTGGACTCCCTGGTGACCCCGGACTCGAGCACAGCTCTCTATACAGCTGTAGAGCGTTATGATCCTTGGGAGGACACATGGAGGTTTGTTTCCTCTTTGACAGTGTAAAACCAGCTGGTAGGTTTGTGTAGCATTTGATCTATGCTTTTCTAACTAAAATGATCCCCCTTAAAAAAAAAACATTTCTTTAGTCATTCCCTGGCATACTGGTGACTGAGTGCAATCGCTTTCTCAGGTTTGTCTCCTCACTGCCACTCACGGACTTCCAGTTTACTGTGTCTTTGTCCCATGATGTGCCCCTTGCTACTAGCCTTGGACACTGTCTTTATGTGTTGGGGAGTATCCAGAGGACTGGAGAGAAACTGCTGCTGCAGTACAACACAAGGGAAGGTACAGTGAGGTTGAGCAGCACAGCTCTGTTCAGCTTGTCACTCACTTTAGATTTACAGTATTCACTGTTTCTTCAGATGCTCATTAAGACTTCTGCACTTCTGTGTTTTCTATGTGCTTTAGACTCGTGGTCTGAACTACTTCCCACCCTCACCAGAGCAGATGCAGACCTCCCTACTCTTTACTTCCTGGGTGTCACTGACAGGCTGCTTGTGATTGGTGGAAATAACTCAGAGAACATTGTGACATCATTCTGTGTGCAGTCACAGAAATGGGGGCAGGTAAGAATCAGATAACAAGACACTGAGACTGTGTTGATTAGAATAATAAAATACACCTCTTCCATCACATCTAAAACACAAATGCCTCTCATGTAGATTTTTTAGATTAAGACATTAAGAATTCCCATTTTTCTTTTATTCATCCAGGTGCACACGGCTGAGAAAGTGGCATTTGCAGGACAGGGCACAGTTGCAGGTGACAAGGTCCTGATGCCAAGTATCGAGCACAATGCTATTGCAAGTATAGATCTCCAAACTCTCTCTATCCGAGCTTTACCTCCTCTACCAGTCTCCACCAGCTATGAATCTGTCTTTAATCTTCACTTTTAATGTTGCAGTGTGTTGATTTGCTATACTGTACATACACTGTCCTCAGTGTGTTCAAACTTCTAAATGGTGGTGTATTTTGTGGTCAGTCATGTGAATGAATGGAATAATACTTAAGTTTTATTGAATGTCCATCTGGGCATTATAATAGTGTCTTGAGTTCATGGTCTTGGTCTTAGGGTGAATCACAGTTACAAACAGTAAGGCACTGTGGTACTCCTGGGAGAAATTCATTTTAAGGTGTATGGAGAACTTGAGAACATGACTTGATATTAGATTATAATTGCTTTTAACAACTGATCTGATGGGACTTGGGTGTTTATTCACCCATGTCCATGTCTTGGTATAACAACTCTGGGTATTTATGTTTGTTATTTGTTTGCATTACAGATATTGTGGCCACACAATAAAGACAACAGTTTTTTTCTGGCTCTCTTGATAAACACCAGTTCATTTTTTCATTTTGCAGATGATTTTGCCATCTTACAATAACACCTTCATTAACATTTTTAGAGCAGTGCTTGTACTCTCTGCAGGTAAAAAAGAAATGTCACATTGCTCTCAGTTACATCCTAACACAGCACTGAAACAGATTCAGTTACACAGCAGAGAGTGCAGAGGCACATGAGGTTAGGCTCTGTCTATGTTTGGTGTCTTGTTACAAAAAGAAGCATGTCACAGAGAGAGGGAGGGGGTAGAGAGGGTGAGGGTGAGAGAGAGAGAGAGAGAGAGAGTGGTGGCGGGGAAGTGGAGACGGCAGCTCTGATCTCACTACCTGAGGAAAGCCATTTCAAGGGCACTGGAGTCACACAGAGAGCACTCAAGTCAAAGGAATGTCCCTGGCTCACTGGCACAAACCAGTCACAGCTTTTCTTTGCCTGAGTGGATTACACTTACTCTGCTCTGACAACGGTAAAATATGGGCCTGCTTCTTGTTTGTCGATTTCATTCATATATGCATGTTGTGGTATTAGGTGCAGACGTTTTTCTCACTAGTTGTAGAGTAAACTTAGTTGTGTACTGCATGTATAAAAGGTTACGATGGAAATGCTAAATCATTGATATCTTTTATTACCTTGTGCCATCAGCCAGTGCCATCTATATAAAATGCTGAGCAGAAATCGTGATGGGGAAGTACATTAAAAACAGTGCTGAAACTTACATTTTAGCTCTATAAAAGCTTTTTTTTTTCAGTTGTACAATTGCCTGTAATCATGTTGGCCTTCAACATGTCTGATAGATTCCCACAGTTCTCTGTAATACCAAAGAGTTTAGCATTCATCTGTTGGTTGTACTCTGTGTTTATATTTTCATGCCCGTCTGAGGTCTGTGCACATGCTCAGCCGGTGCACCGCTATATATGGCCAATGAACTTTGTCCCACTTGGTGACTGTTCAGTCATATGACATGGAAAAAGAAATCCTAGACCTGTCACTCTGACCATTACATGCAGTGGCTTATGAACTCCAAATATTTATGTTTAGAATGTCACAAGGCCATATTCTCAAAAATACAATAAGTGAACCCTTCCAGCAGCACAACATTTCATGCTGACGTCACATATTGATGGCCTGTCTTATCACGTTCTGAACAAACACTGAAGACAAACACTGCAACTTTCTCTGAAGTGATTTCAAAGTCTGCCTGTTCATCTAAATGATGTCAGTTAGGTTACTTTGGAAGTTAATTAGCACAAGATAAAAGGTTACTCTTATTTAATGGTAGTGAATTAAAGTCCCAAAGATACTAACATGGCTGAGATGAAATAATGTGAAATTTGGATTTTTGTTGCAGCTGCATTTCCATGAGAAATAATAAAATAAAAAATAATGGTGTATTGAATGAATGAAGAGCTGACAGCCCTTACTATGTGATCAAGATTTTAAAAAAATTGGAAATTTAAATGAGATATTCCTTAATATTAAAGTTTTTAAATATGGTAATCAGGCCGAATAATATCTCCGGCAACAAGAGGTGTTAGCACTAAGTCTAAGATTAATTTTTATTTTAACACTTTATATTTTATACCCTGTATATTTTTGAATATTCCAGTCTGTTTCCTTTTGCTTCCCATTTTAGTAATACACAGAGATGGCTGAGGCGCATCAGGCAGTGGGCTTCCAGTTCACTGTGCGTCCTGATGGTGTGGACCTTAAGCTGAGTCAAGAGGTCATCAAAAACATCTACCTATCAGGAGTGACAGCATGGAAGAAGAAAGCCATTCAATTCAAGGTATAGCTGGTTATCAGTGTTACAGAACAGAACATGGGAAATACAGATTCATCTTGTTTCATTACTGAACACTGATTTTTTGTTATTCACAGAATGGTGTGCTAGCTGGAGTCTATCCAGCCAGTCCATCCAGCTGGCTGATAGTTGTGATTGCCATGATGAGTTCCTTGTATACACGTATAGACCCTTCTCTAGGAATGATTGATACCATCAAGGATAACCTGCCACAAAGGTTAGAAGTCCCCTCTGGTCTAGTATGATTATGTCATTCATTGTTTTGGTTCTTAATATTCTGCTGGTACATAGGCTCGTTTAGATGAGCTGACTATTAAATCTCCATGTACAGTCTTTTCTGTTTGACTTCATCCTTAAGTTTTGATAACATGACAAGGCGAGTGTTGTGCCTTTTCTGAGCAGAGACTATATGTCAGTGCAGACCCGCTCTGTGCTGAGTGCCATCCTCTTTGCCACTGGTCTGTGGCTGTTCCTCATCTACCTTTTGAGATACACCCTCAAAGCTCTGCTCTCCTACCATGGCTGGATTTTTGAATCCCATGGAAAAATGAGCACATCTACCAAAATATGGCTGGTATGTTTGTCCCTCTGTCTGTCACAGTATTCAATATATCTCATTTTTATGTCCCTCCCTTGTTGCAGGGGGTGCAGTTGTTTTTTTTTTGTTAGAAGCTGTAGTAAAGTGTCTCCTGTACCTCATCTGTATAACGTATGGTCTTGTTTGTTCCCAGAGCCTGGTTAAGATGTTCTCTGGACGCAGACCACTGCTCTACAGTTTCCAGGCTTCTTTACCAAGGCTTCCTGTGCCCAGTGTGGATGATACAATTTGCAGGGTGTGTAATTACATACAATTGATTTTTCATGACCAGAAACACACAAGAGAGTGAGACCTGAAGGTTTATTGCCAAAACCATTGCATGGATGCACATTAAGAACATCTATTCTTGACCACTTTAACTAATTTGTTACTATTCTATACTATAGGTATTTATGGATAAGATTGAACATAGTCTTCTGGTAAAATCAGGTCTAGAATAATAATCCAGAGACCATTGGGCACTACATTTTGGAGGCCCCACTACCCCCAATCTGTTCTCCCCACACTCATAATCCAAGATTTTGACTTTGAAGAGGCTACTATCTGTTGGAAGCACTCACACAATTAACACTGACTGAGGCCAAAACCTATGAACACAACCTGAAACACAATATCAACACTAGTAGATCTATTCTTTCAGGATTTACACCACATGATTGAATACTTTCCTTGGCCAGCAGCAGTGATATCAATGCATTACTAGACAGTGTGTGGCTGAATGGCACACACAAGCATATTTTTGACCCACCTCAATCAGTCTAATCTGCGTCACTCAGGATTTCCACCATATCAACCATCCTGGTATAGAGATGCAATGATACAATCGTCAGATGTTTCCAAAACCAATTAATGTCAGCTACTAAGCATCTCTGGGTTGTGGTTCTCCTCTGACCTCATTCATCATCATTATGCATGATACACACACAACCATCAAGCCAATCATACTATTTTCTTATTTGCAAATAAAGTAACCTAGCCATTGGTCTGCATTTTAACAAACCCACGATTAATTAGTTTATGTGGTTTGATGGCTACATTTATCAGGAGTTTGGAGCTCCCCTAGAGGCTGGACACCCACATGTACCGGCCTAGTGTACCCTCTGCATATTTTGAGGAAAATACCCTGACCTGTATGGGTAGAGGACAGATAGCAGACATCAGTACAGTCAGGGACTGTATGAAACTGTATGTCAGCTTCTCACAACTTCTCAAGAATCAGAGTAAAATTATACTGAAATGTAAGAGAGAGTAAAATAATGCACAAACAGCTTATGTTGTCCTGTTATCCATTGAACAAACATTACAAATCTTCCATTTATGACTATTACACTTCATATTTGAAACGTTCCAGCACATGAACTAAACCTGCACGATGAGGCCCTTTCTAAGTATTTGATGAGTGTAGTTTGGGTAACTATACAAATAACAGTTTGGTTATACCACCACCTACTGATCTAGCTGCCTTCCTGCACCTTGTGAAAGTTGGATAAGTATAGTCGTAAAACCTGACCCCTTAGCTGCCCTGCACGTTTGTTAAGCATTTCCCAGTTTTTCTGTTAGTATATCCCAACTGCTTTATTGCTGTCTTTCTAAATAACACTGCTTCTTTGTCCTAACAATATACTCCATGTTTTTCCTACAGTACCTTGAGTCAGTTCGTCCTCTGCTGGACAGTGACCAGTACAACCAAATGGAGATTTTGGCCAATGATTTTAAAGACTCAAAAGCAGCCCAGCTACAGAGATATTTAATCCTAAAGTCCTGGTGGGCAACTAATTATGTGAGTGGGTTTTAAAGAGCTGATGCAACATCATCATTGATGACATTTATAACACTGGTATAATCATGTTTTTTAATAATCTATATCTGCCCAGGTCAGTGACTGGTGGGAGGAGTACATCTACCTCAGGGGCAGGAGTCCTATCATGGTGAACAGTAACTTCTACATAATGGTAAGATAGACTGTCATCAGATCAGTTTGGTCACATGTTGTGCAGTATTAATGCTACTAGTAGCAGACTTATATTGAAATAAGATGGAAAAGAGGTAGATTTAGATTTGGTACACACAGTTCATTCAGTTCTCAAAAACATAACCTTTCAACATGATTGAACTATTTTTGCAATAAATGTGTGTTTGATCTACATTTGTGCTCTGTTTTGAGTCTTTATTATGTTGGCTCAGTATGTCTTGTTTGTCCATGTGGTCGATTATATGAAGGACCTCCTGTATGTGACCCCAACACACCGACAGGCTGCGAGGGCAGGAAATGTGGTCCATGCCATGCTGCAGTACAGACGCAAACTAGAACGTGGTGAACATGCACCGGTAATGCTTGCCATAACTTTACCACTTACATTTTTCCATGTAGTCGGTACATACACTTCTTATACATGTGTCATTGTGCAAGCAGCAATCAAAGTTCAAGATACAATATACCAAGGTGATTTTCTTTCTTTCTTTCTTTCTTTCTTTCTTTCTTTCTTTCTTTCTTTCTTTCTTTCTTTCTTTCTTTCTTTCTTTCTTTCTTTCTTTCTTTTCAGTTGAGGGCTTTGGGGACTGTTCCTATGTGCTCCATTCAGATGGAGAGGATGTTTAACACCACTCGTATCCCTGGCATTGAAACAGGTGAGCACCTTTTCAGGTCTGCACACACAGTTTAAGGGGTCAGTCAACACTCACTCACATCAGACAGACGCTTCCTGACGTACCGGGTTCCAACTTTCCTGCTGAAGTTGACAGCAGTTATAAAGAGATGGCAAGGAGTGTTTTCTACTGAGCGTTCTGCCCTTAATGTTTGCTGTTGCAGTAAAGATTACTTACTTTGTTGTTGTTGCTCATACTGAACTACCCCTGCAGATATTGTTCAGCACCTGAGTGACCGTAAGCACCTGGTTGTCTACCACAAAGGCCGATTCTTCCAAGTGTGGTTGTACACTGGAGGGCGCCATCTCTTACCCAGTGAACTTGAGACGCAGTTTCAAAGGATCCTCAATGATACGTCGGAACCTCAGCCTGGAGAACTCAAATTAGCTGCACTGACTGCAGGAAAGAGGTATATACAAACACACACACACACACACACTAACCTGCACACTCTGACAAACATATTAACTTGTCTCACACTTCACTTCTAGAGTTCCATGGGCTCGGGCTCGGATCAAATATTTCGGCCAGGGAGTTAACAGAGCATCCCTGGATGCCATCGAGTCTGCGGCTTTCTTCCTGGCATTGGATGATGAGCCACAGGGTTATGACCCTGCAAAGACCAATTCACTTGATGGTTATGCCAAGTCCCTGCTGCATGGAAAATGTTATGACAGGTAAGCAGACCAGGGGAGACTTCATTACTTATCCTCGCCAAAGGCTTGAATTTTAGTGAGTTATTTCCCAAAACACTCTTGTCTCACAGGTGGTTTGACAAGTCTTTCACTTTGATATCTTACCCAAATGGGAAAATGGGGATTAACGCTGAACACTCTTGGGCTGATGCACCAGTTGTGGGACATATGTGGGAGGTATGAAATGTTCACATGTTAAAGCAATGACTTGAAAGTTTGCAGTGGTCTTCAGGTGTCCTTTTCTGTCTGTGTAGTACGTCCTTGCAACAGACTGCTTCCATCTTGGCTACACAGAGGAGGGACACTGTAAAGGTGATGTGAACAGGGGCCTGCCTCATCCCACTCGACTGCAGTGGCAGATTCCACAGGAGGTACAGTGGAGCCTCAACTTGTTTACTGCCATTGATACAGTTAGCTATGTTTCCATCTCTAATTAATCCCCTCCCTCTTCAGTGTCAAGATGTCATTGGGGCCTCATACCTATCAGCAAAGCAAATAGCTGATGATGTGGACTTCCATGGATATCTGTTTACCGAGTTTGGAAAAGGCCTGATCAAGAAGTGTCGGACTAGTCCTGATGCCTTCATTCAGCTGGCTCTACAGTTGGCACAGTTCAGGGTAGGACTCCAATCAGCCCTGTGTGTCTGGAGTCACATTATGGAAATGATTGCTCACTATTGACATTTAAATGTTTAATTGTATCATCTGCCATCATTAAATCACATTAATCCATCTGCTTTATAGGACCAGGGAGTGTTTCGTCTGACATACGAGTCATCAATGACTCGTATGTTCAGAGATGGTCGGACTGAGACGGTGCGCTCCTGCACTTCCGAGGCTGTCGCATTTGTCAGAGCTATGGAAGACATGTGTGGAACTGTAAGGAAATACATAAAAGCGGTATTGTATAAAGATCTGTGGATTAAGCCAATGCTTGGCTGCTCAACATGCATTTGTAGAGAAGCTCAGTAAAGCCCAGCAGAGCTGTAAACATTAAAACCTTTTACTGCATTAAATAATTCCAATATTTGTCAAATTAATTTGACTTTGGACCTATCTGGCAACAAATGAGTGTCATACTCACAAGTTCGCAGTCTGTGACATATTGATCTTATGTATGATGGCTCTTTATTGATCCTACTCTGTGAAAGGTCACATTGTGCTGCTTAGGACTTGGTCACCAAGACCTAGAGGCAAGTGCAACGGACTTTAAACTCACAGATATCATAGGTCAAACTGACACTTATGACACGACCAAAAATAAGGTCATTTTGATATGATGTTAATGTCACATGTACACGTTTGGATGCAATTAAATTTTGTGTTTGCTTTTTGTCTTTGTGATTAGAATTCCCAGAGACTTGCCCTGTTTCGGAGAGCAGCAGATAAGCATCAAAACATGTATCGTCTGGCCATGACTGGCTCTGGGATTGACCGTCACCTCTTCTGTCTCTACATAGTGTCCAAGTACCTCAGTGTTGACTCACCATTTCTTGAGAAGGTTAGAGTGTCTTGTTATTGATCTCTGATTCAGATTTTGTCTCCTTCCTAATATGTCATTTTCCTCACAACATCAAATGCCTTTACCTTTAGGTGCTTTCAGAGCCCTGGAAGTTGTCTACCAGCCAGACTCCACAGCAGCAGCTCAATTTAGTTGATATCAACAAGTTCCCTAAATATGTGGGTGCTGGTGGTGGATTTGGTCCAGTGAGTTAAGACTGTTTCATTTTAAAGACTAGCACAACATCAGTACTCTTAATATTGTACACTATTGTCCTGATCTACCAGAACGTGCTGTAAAATAATGACCTCTGTTATGTACCCCCAGGTAGCTGATGATGGTTATGGTGTGTCTTATATTATTGTTGGGGAAAACCTGATCACATTCCACATCTCCAGCAAGTTCTCTTGCCCAGACACCGTAAGTGCATAAAATGCACTGTATCTTTTAACCATCTGTGGAGCATTTAGGTAATCTTTCAAAGCTCAGTGCTTTTTCTGTCTCTCTCACGATTATCTCTCTGTGTGGCCTGCAGGACTCGAGTCGGTTTGGGCAGCACATTCGGAAGGCCATGCTTGATATCCAAGGCCTTTTTAAGCCTGACAATGATAAGAAGATGGTAGAGCATGGAAAACTCGTGCAGCTGGAAAATGGGAAAAAGCACCTATAACAGACAATGTGGGTTCAGGCTGTTGAGCAACTTGTGAGCCAGTCCTTGACATACTTCATTCATATAAACAAAGTTTTGGTGACAGGTTGCACTTTTGATCTTTTTGCTTTTCTGGTGGGTCGTATCATATGACCCGTATCAGGAGGCGGTCATTCCACTCCCTCAGACAAAAGCAATAGTTGTTACTCCTCTAATTTATTTCTATTGATATTGTACTTTTCACAGCTGTTTGGTGTGGAAGGAAAGATGTAGTCTTTGATTGTGGGAATTTTTATTTTTGCAATGACAGTTTTTTTCTCTTTCAGAGATAGACTGTACATTAATGTAATGTTATGTAATCTAAATATAATATTTGGGTGTGGTTTATGTTTTGTGCATAGGAAACTTGTAAATATACATAAAGATTTCTGCGCTGTTTCAAGATGTAAATCCTTTCTTGTATGCCAGCATTTGTAAATTTGCTGTTAATTTGTAGGTTTGTCATTTTTGATTAAAAGTAAAACGCCAACTTACATACATTACTATCATTGGCATTTGTGCACTTTATAAACAGAAAATCAAATAATTAGAAATTAATTAATCTGATAACTTTCATTTCACATTTAAACAATTTGAATACATCAAAAAAGACACAGGAAAACAATCTATTATAAGAGAAGTTTATTATAAGAGGTGGCTTGGTGGTTATGTGTTGTTCCTGATATCCATATGAACATTTACAGAGGCGTTCCAGATCCATCTCGGCTATTAAGATAAACAAAAATGATCTGGACTTTGATCAGCTGAAAACTTCTATACACTAGGTCAGATATCTCTCAGTACATCTTCTGGCAGCATCGAGAATGCAAAACTAAACACACCAGATCCTGAGCAAAGGCAACACGCGACAAGCTCAATTCGAGCACTTGCTGACCGACAAACCTTTATTTTACTTTTCTACAGTTCACAGACTGTTATTGGGAATGAAGAGGGTAGAAGGTTGAACTTATATATGACTTAAACAACTGGTAACCTGTTTCAATCAATCTGTATTTATAGGATGTAATTGATTATGTCACATTTGCCTTAGCTCCATTCGCATGACTGCAGCTCCCAAAGTGAGAACAAACAATCTTCTATTTGAATATTTATTAGTTTATGTGGGGACATTACAAAAAGTCAAAGTAATAAAAAAAAACATTCTGGTCACACTCAGTTTCTTTCAAGGCATCAGTTACAGTAATGAACTAATACTAGGCTTTATAACTGTACAAAGTGAAAGGACAAACAAAAACACCGTCACATCATCTTGATGTCGCTTATGAGAACAACTTTAAAAAGAGGCAACAGACTCCAGACTTCCTAAGATTCAAAATGAATCAACAGTATCAGATTATCATCTTCATCACTCAGAAGCTGCCTGCCAGTCAAGCACGTTTAACATAACAGAAAACAACAGACACAAAAGGCATATGGATTTTAAGTATGCTCTATTTCTTACCAATTGTTTCATGGGGACACTGCAGGTTGAGTCCACTGGGTGGTGACATGCTCCCCGAGGGCCACTGTGTGATGTGTGTGCTGTTTTTCATGTAGGTACACGCCAACCCAGTCATTTTTCTGTATGTACTATTTTGTTTATATATTTCAACACTCTAGGATGTTTTTTTTGTAGTTTATGTGTCTAAAATCACTCAACAGAGCTTTTGGGTTTCCGGTCTATGCTTCAGCCAACAGGGATTAAGAGGTCGCACCAGGAGTTGGGTTAACATTCTGTGTGGCCGCTTGTGGCGCCACCTCTATGATCCGAGGTTTGTCAATGATGCGAGCAGTGCGGTTTCCTTTCTCTACAATCCCAATGATCCATGCTTGGTGGCCCTCTCCGTATTTCGGGGATTTGATCTCGGCACAGAAGCGGGCAGCCTGCTCCCGGGGCAGACAGATAAGCAGGCCTCCTGTAAATGAAAAGACAACTGGTCGGTTAAAACAATGCTTCGTGGGGTGTCGTATAGCTCAGTTGGTAGTGGAGGCGCCCCATATACAGGGGCTATAGTCCTCGCTTCGATTCCACCTGGAGGCCCTTTGCTTCTCTCTCTGTGTCCCCATTTCCTGCCTCTCTCCAACTGCCCTGTCCATTCAAGTCATAAAAGCCCCAAAAAATACTTGGGGGAAAACAAAAAGATGGTTCATAATGTGAAGCATTGCTGAGGTTCATGATTATCTTTTCGCCAGATCTACATGTCCCCCCTGTACACAGTGGTGTTGCTGATGGGCACAAAAATCCTCTAAAAAAGGCATAAGGTATAAAAGTTAGATTCATTAAATTAGAAGAAATGAATACACACACACCTGATGTTTCAGGGCAGGTGCCGTGCATGAGACCAAACATGTTCCCACAGGCCTTGGACACAGCAGCCATCTTGGCGAGAACTGGCAGGTTGTGGATGACAAATGACACTTCACTTCGCTGTTGTCGTGCCAACGTCTGAGCGTGGCCAAGGATCCCAAACCCTGTGATGTCGGTAGCTGCGTGGGCATTGAAGGTGTGCATGAGACCGGCCGCTGCAAGGTAAGACAGAAAGAGACATTGAAGGGAGGCATCTGAAGAACTGATTGTTTTGATCTGGGATATGCAAAACTCAGTTTTCATGGTTAAATATTAGTTGAATATCAGTATGAACAAATACAAGTAATTCCATCTATGTCAACATTCATAAACACTGTAACTCACTATGTGCTATCAAGAAAGCAGACAAACAAACACTGTGAAGTTTTCAAGTACTAATCCTCATTACCTTTTTCATAAAAAATAAAAGACAACAACGGTGTGATTATGGAAAACAAAAACAATTACTGGAAACCAAACATGCACCCAACTTTGAAAAAATATTTCTGTCTGACCAGGTTTTATTAGCAACTACTGCCTCCTATGAAACGTTATATTTTAGTACTGTACTGTTATCCTGTTCTTGTTCATTAAAACTGAAATTATTGGCAGCCAAGGGTGCCATACAGCCGAACTACAGCAGAGGCTGCTGTTGTTCACAAAATTCATTGTTCCTCTGCCTAACAGCTGCCATAGTTATGCTCAACTTAGCATGGGCATTTAATTGAAAAATAATGACAAAACCAAAAGTTTAACAACACTGTACAAGGCAGTTATTACTCCAAATTAATTATGGCGACAGACTTGTAGTGCTTTTACCTGTCCTGTTGAGCCGAGCCATGTTCATCATGGCTTCATGGTAGGCCAGCTCTACATCTTCCTGGGTTACCACCAGCTTGATCTTGTTCCACTTTTCGGGCTAAAAATTTGAAAAAAAGAAAAAAAAAACAATTTTAGTGGCCCTAAAGAGCAGTAAGTGTTGAGACATAATCTTTTATGACTGGGTAGGCAGACTTACAATATCTAGCCACTGGTGTACTGCAACAGCCACTTGCGTTCCAAGTGGCTTGGTCAACACCAACACGTCTCCTGGCACTGCATTGTCTGGCCTAATAGATGTCCAACATGGCATCATCATAATTAGTTGTATTTCAACAAAATTGCACATAATTCTTAATCAGCTGTCAGTAGAAGTAAGAAAATGTGTAGTACTACAAACTCATGCCTACATGATAAATTCGTTGGGCTGGCAGACTGTTGTTGCAACTCCTCCCATCACCACCCAGGGGTTGAGCACCGTCTGTCCTCCTGTTACAGATGTGCCTGCCTCCTCTGATGCATCCTTGAATCCCTGGATGATGAGTGGCATGACTTTGTCTCTCTCCTGTAAAAAAGTAAAGTCAGAACACTCACAGATAGCCCAATGCAGTGTCTTTGGGTCAGATACTGAACCCCACTTTTCCCCCAGTATACCATTGGTGATAGTGTAATAGAAATGCACTGTGCACATTGCAAGCATTATATAAATGGGTAAAGAAGACATTGGTCATTAAGACAACATCAGCACTATATAAACGCAGTCCATTTAACAAAATAATGACTTTAACTACACTGTTACTACAACACAGTTGGTTCTTGCAGATATTATCAGAAATTGGATGGATCAACTGATATGCCTCTTACCTTCTCTGACATTTTGTTGCTGACACCCAGAAGCATCAACATGTTGTCACACTCTGTCACTCCCATGGCGTACAGGTCACTTAGAACATTGGCACAAGCAATTCTCCCCTACAAGACAAACATATTGGAAAATCAAGCAAACGACAGGTTGGATGTGTAATCCAGGTCTACATCAGATCGAATAATGCACATCCATAAAAAACTGCAACGAGGCATCTGTCCACATGTCATGTATAAAGCCCATAGAAAAGCAGATCTTTACCATCATGTAGGGGTCGTCCACAATAGGATAGATGTAATCTGTAGTCTGGACCAGAGAAAGGCCTCCATGTCTGAGAGGTATCACACAGGTGTCCATACCTATGCCTTCAAAAATAAAACACTGTCTGTAATATTTTGTTAAGTTTTTTGATGTGTGATAAAGTACTATGTACATTACCCCCTGCAAAAAAGCTTGTACAGAATGTAGCTGCTTGGTATTGGTAAGATAAAACGATGCCATCACATGGTATTTTAGTGTGTCTAAACTGATAACCTGTCCCAATCATAATCGCACGTTGTAATATCTGCACTACTATTATAGTGCTATATGGAGATGATAATTACCTAATCGAGGCATAACTGCCCCCAGGAACTGTTCATCCTCTTGATAGTGGTTCTCCTGTAGGGTTTCTAGCAGTTTCTGTAAAACATCTTGAGGCACCTGTGACCACAGAAAATAAATATTATTCAATGCTTGGAGAATTTGTACAGGACAAAGGACGATTTTCATGTAAAAGAGAGAAAGCCAACCTTGCAGCCTGTGCCCTTGAGCTCAGCAAAGCGTGTGAGCCTGAAGTTCTTGTCCAGCTCATAGCTTTCGGGGTTAAAGGACTCCCTCACAGACATGTCTGTAGAAACTCTGGGCCCTCACCACTAATACATACATTAATGTGGGGGACAAAAAAAGTCAAATAGGTGATTAGAAATATGTTCTAGATGTCAGAGGGATGAAAGAAGATTGTTTTAATTGCACAAACTTAAAACATTAATAATATATATTTGAAAAATTCCATTCAATCACCACACTGCTATGTCACCTGAGATTATTATTCAAATGTGTCATGAATCATTGAACATATGAGCTTGAACACCTGTACAATAAGAAGCAGTGGTACTGCAATCCTGTCTTTGTGCAGCTAATAATATTGATATTGTAAGACAGTCAGAGAGCTGCCAATTTACCTCGGTAGCCAATTACAGTCATTTTCATTATTAATTCATCTATCAAATTATGCAATGATTTTTTCATTCTAAAATGCCGAAACACAGTGAATAGTGCCAATTAAAATGAAAATATCATAAAAGCCTCATTATTACTTCTAAATGGTTCTTGTAATGTCTGACCACCAGTTGATAATTTTAACACATTAGGTCTACAAGACAAGCAACAGATCAGCAAGCAAATCCTCACAACTGAGACAGGAAGGAGGAAAATACATCTGACAGTAAAATTGATACAGGTTAATTTTCTCTCAGTCCACTTGACTGACTGTTGTTATCTATTGTCCCAAATGACTAATTAGCTGAATCAACACAAACTAATAGTAAGTAATATTTCGTAGACAAAAAAACAGCACAAAACAGTCACAGAAGTTACAGCAACATGGTTATAATTAAATCCCCACCTCTATGACAAATCATAAAAAACTCCCACTATGTATGTAGGTCTTGTTGTAGTTGGTACACAGATTTTTGTTCAAGGTAAATAAATGTTAACTAAATTAAGTGTTGGTCAATGTATCATGCTTTTTCATTTTCAGGCATAGAGTTTATTGATTTCTCTCTATTAAGTAAGACATAAAAAGTTGATAGGAAGTTAATGCAGTGTAAAATTCTGGTGAACTGATACAAACTGCAAAGCACCACATCTAACACACGTCCCTGTGGCTGGCGCGGGCGCGCGCACACACAGTCACCACTAACAACATAAAACTTCACAATGAGCTCAAGTGATCCTGACCGACCCTCATAGTTGTAGTGTGAAAAGAAATAACTAAAGTGAAACACCTGGCCATCTGACACTCAGTCCAGTGAAGGTATAGTCGACTCGTAACCCCCGGTTTGTGTTTTAAACTGCTGTGAGTCACTGAGGGGGCTTCGGTTAGTAAACAGTGGGAGTGTTCAAGAGACAAAACGTTGCCAGGTTCATTCAACCCTGAGGCACTGGCTTACAGTATGCCTGGATTTTAAACACGTCCATTCAGTGTGATGGACACTGCATTATAAACTATTAGGGCTTATAGTTTAAGACACATGTGCCCACAGTGGTAGCTACATGCTTCGCGTTTGTTTGTTTTGCTGAAAATGCAGTTGTCGTTTCGGTGCTAGCTCTTGCTAGCAATCGCCGATCCATGCATGAGGTGATGAGCATAAGCAGCCCTGAGCAACAAAGAGCTGAGAGCGTCCGAGCTCTTAATTCATTGAAGCACACATCTACACACCGTGCACACTGCACTACAAATGTGACACAAAGTTGTGAAACATAGCGCCAGCTCGTTGCACATGTAAGTCAAAAAGTTGCCGTAGACCGCCGAACAAAAATGTCGGCGGCGGAAAAAATTAACCCTATCCTGTCCCTCGCCATGCGATGTGTGCAACATCAGACTTAGTACCAATAAAAAAACGCCAAACATGCGACTTGTGCAAAGTTTGTGATGATACGGTGCAATAGAAGTGTTTGCAACCGTCCTATATGCGATTTTAGGACCAAAGCGAAGTTATATTCTCGCAACATTTCCCCTTTAATTGCTCTGACCAGTTTATCCTTACCAGCTTCACGTTAGCGGTGGATCCCCGACAGAAGAGCGGGGACTGCACCACAATGCACCGCGGCTCGAATCGGGCGTCCACTGATAACGCCTGACGAAATGGGAGACAGTTTTGTCCTCTAATTCGCAACAAGCCGACAAAAAATTAAAGTTATCACGTCGTATTTACTGTACATTGATCAATGAAGCCACACGGCCACGCCTTATATTTATGGAGAAATATTTGTGTTACAATCCAAAGAGGAAACTTACGAGATCTCAAAGGGTCCTCTGCCTGCACAGTGGCGGCTTCAACATCCCCTTTAACGAGCCGAGAAGTCTGGCAACAAAATCTGTACAATGGAGTGTACCTTTAATTTACTGTTTTCCCTCCAATAACGTTCACAGCACCACAACATTACTTGGGTCAAAGAGTAGCTACGTAACAAACGCCGAGTTTCAGAAACTTAGCTTATGTTCCGACCACAGTCAGGTTACTGTTGCAACAAATATCGAATTACACTGCTCTGTTACATCGGAATGATATTGTATAATAATATTTAGGACTCTTCAGGGTGATCTTCACCAATATGTAATTTCTACTTGTGGCATTCCTCGTTTTTAATTACACTGACACACAAATACAACACACAAACAGCACAGTTGTCAAGAAACCATATTTAATGATGGAAACAACTATTCATTTCATGTGCGTTTCAGCAGAAATGAAAGAAGAATGCTGTAATTTAATCACAATATTCACAACAATAGCACTGATATGCATAGCCTAAACCTCCCAATCCTAAAAGAAAACCCATTGTTGATGGAATACTGTGTTTTTATTTTATTATTTTTATCAGCTAGATGTAGTCTTTTGAACTAGTTTAGTTTTAATTAGAAAAAATGGCCAAAAATACATAAAATGTTTAATGTTTGGAAATAAGGTGGATGCTGCACTGTACATTACACCCACTGAAATACTAGTCACTTAAAAGGCACAATCCACAATGGGCAGTTTCCTGTTAAATGTAATCTGTGCAAAATATATGAATGCTATACTGTTACAGTACTTTGTCTTGTTTTAGACTCATAATCCCTCCTAGTAAATTATACAAACTAGGCAAGTGTGCTTTTAAAGCTCTTGCCCATAATGTAAACTTCTGAACATGAAAACAACCTAACATTTCTTCACTACTGTGTAGTTCTTTGTCTGCCATCACAAAATCCCAGATCCAAGTCGTTTAATATAGCCTACCATGTGTGAAAAGGAAAAGTCTTCAAGATCACAAAAGGCAGTGTGTGTTTGTGTGTGAAAGAGAGAGAGAGAGCTCAAGGGAGAGAGGATATCATTAAGCAGGCTTCTTCTTCATTTGGTCTTGTTGTTTTGTTCCCTTTACATGCATAACACATAGCAGCAAAGGAAATATCTCAAGTGGCTAAATGCATCAAGTTAGAGAAGTAATGAACACTGAAATCTGCTCTAAGGCCAAATGACAGGTCCTTGATTCAACCAGTCATGTTCATCACTGTCCCCTCCACACTTGCAGGCTTGTTATAGTCACAACCTATGAAGGAAAGAAGAGAAAAAAATATAAATATAGTAACAACAACCGCAACAGCAACAACAACAATAATAATGTTAACATAATAAAAAAAAAGCCTCAATAGGTCTCAGTGGCCTTTCCTTGAAAAAAAAACACATCACAGAGACGCAAGAGAAATGCTTTTCCGACATCGAAGTTGAAATGGTGAGGTGAAAGAGAGGATATGGTGCATGGTGTGAAGATAATTAGCTGACATTTTGGGAAGCTGCGTGAGAATGTCAAATGTCACAGCGGCAGCGTGACAAAGACATATGAGCCAATAAGCAAGCCAGTGAGTGTGTGCGTTGTGACAGCCAAAATGAGAGAGGTAAAGACATTGTGGACTCAGAGGGGGGCTGATGGAAAGATGTTGTTAAATGGGAGCACTGATGTGAGGGTAAAGGTGTGGACACAGAAAGACAAAAGTAGACAACTGAATAAATGGGTACAATAGTGTATGTTTTAACTGCCCTTGTGTGTGTTTCTTACTTGTAGAAGGTCCATTTAAGACTTCTTCTGCTTCTGCTGCATCTGAATAGGTGAAGCAAGCAACATGAGGATTTACCTGATGCATTTACAGATGACTGGTAGACTTTACAACCAATTTAAATCAGTGAACCTATTACTTAATAATGCAGTAACTTTGTAACAAGAGAGTGTTACAAAAGGATACAGGATAAATGTAGAAATTAATAGGCTATACTACAACAAGTGTGTAGCAGAGCGACTTTAGCAGTACACAGTACCTCTTTTCAGCCTCCTCCTTGCAAGTTTAATCTGATCTTGAAGGATCTGTACCCAGTCCCGTGGCCCAGGCAACTTCTCTATTCTGTGTTCAGTGCAGTATTTCTCTGTAAACACTGGACACAGTTCACACAACTAAATCAGAGTTTTCCCCAAAATACTGACGAATATGACGATTGTTCTACCCTGCTACAAAGACAATGATAAAAGTATCTTTTTCTCACCCACCTTTAATGGCACCCACAATATTCTGGTCCAAGCCTTTCCGGTTATCATTTAGTCCTCTCTTTCTTTTACCATTTGGCAAGGAGTTGGCCAGGGTAGCATCATCAAAGAAGGCACACACCTGAACACATAGTAGCTACATGGTAAAACATTGCACAGCCTTTACTCAATATAGCATTTTATTGAAGTGAATTGAAAGAAATGATTGTTTAAAATTAAATGCACGTACAAAGTGATGCAACATGACTGGGATGACCATGATCAAAGGACCAAAGAATATGCTTTTAGAAATTGTAGCTGCGCACCAGTTTCCGGAACAGCAGGCTCCCAGAGCGAGTATAGTTGACGAGGATGGAGTCTAACTGAGCCTTTGAGATAAACACGTCATAATCCTCTGCAAGACGCACTTCAGACTGAAAAGGAATCAAATAACACAGGGTGAATTGTGAAGTATAATAGGAAAATGATAAATCAACACATATTGAGATTAATTCCATTTTTAAATTGAAAACAACACAAATCTTTATCACGAATACATGGGCCCTGTTGCACCAAAATAAAGTACAAGAATCATCATGCAAAGCTTTTAATTTCACATACTGTTGCAAAAATATGACTAAGTGAGAGAGTCCAGGAGACAGCAAAAAACTAAAGATCTCCATGGCAAAGCATGCATCTTCATAAAGACTGTTGATATACACAATAATGTGTATGGGTTGGTTTTAAATTGCTTAAATAAGGGGTAAGAGAAAAATGTTTTGTAATGGAAATTATTAAATAGAAAATATGACATTATTCTGCATGTCAATAACATTTTGGAAGAGCCTATTGTCACCTGATTGCCTTTTTTTTGGTGTATTGAAATAGGAAAAATTTGATTCCTTCCCAGTGTAAATGCAATGATCTTAAAATCCTCTAGAGAACCATTTCAAAAGAAAGACCACTGAGTTTCTTAAGGACAGAGTGTAATACACAGAATAGCACAGAAAACACAGCTGAGTATGTATACACTAATATGTATGTTACCTCCATTGACTGCGGTTCTCTTAACTGGCTCAGGAGAGGACTATGTTGCGTGTTGTTGACAGTTACTGGATTGTTCTGAGGTGGCAGCATAGAGATCTCAGAAGGGACAGGGTGACTATTGGCTGTGGTTGAGTCTTTCTCAGATTTCTCCCCTTTTCCAGATTCTGCAGGTGCAACTATGAGTGGTGATGCCTCCAGAGGGGTAAGAGCAGCTCTTCTTGTGCTAGACACAGTCACCGGTGCTACCTTGTAGATTGGCCTCCTCTTGCGGGGCCTGCGACGAGCAGTGGTCCCTGGACTGAGGCGAGGTTGGCATGGTGAGGCTGTCTGCTCCTGCCTTTCCAAGGATGCTAGAAAAAGACAGTAACACATTATATTTTAACTCTCTCTCTTTCTCACAGTCTATGCGGGTTTATACACTGACCTTTTTGAGTCTGCATCATCCTCCTCATGGCACGTAGTTCCTGCAAAACAGCCTGCAAGGTGCCCTTACAGTTGCACATGCAGCAGGGGGGGTCTGGCACAGCAGGAGGCACCACATCTGCTGGAAAGTCAGTGGTGCTTTGGTTAGTGCTTGTTATCTTATGTCTCATTGTACAGGCACGCACACACACATACATGTTCTTCATCACACAGAAATATGTGTGTGTTCTGCATTTTTATGATGAAGCTCCATGCACACACGTATTGATATATATATTCATAAATGTGCCAAAAACACAAATGCCTCATCAATAAAACGAGGATTCAGGACAAGCTTTTCATGTTTTCTCCGCACATGCTCAGATAGGTCTACTGTACCGTTAGCTTCATTCACTTTGATTAAATGCTTTGCATTATTGAGGATCCTCAGGGCTTTGGAGCGGGTGCTGTACTGGCCACAGCCCGGGCCGTTGGGGATTGGGGTGGATACGGATGAAGGGGAAGGCCCTGGGTCCCCTGCAGGGTTCCAGCTGTTGCTCTGGTGGTCCTCTGACACAAGAGTCAAAGGTGCAGGCTGATGTATCCACGCCAGGCGCCTATCCTGGGGCTCCTTTGTTGAGATGTCCTGCTCTGTACCCACACGCTGATATACCCTGCTGGTCTTATCACTCAGAAGCCTCATCATGCCTGTGATTTGTCTCTTGATCTCCATGCCCTCATCCCCAAGCCAAACTACTTTGAGAGAGAAAAGTGTTAGTGGAATGGCTTAGCCTCTGTCAGAAATGAATCCATACACTGGCACATACCATCAGAAGCATCCTTGGGCTCTCCGTTGGCATCTTTACAGCCAGGATTCACCACATATGACGGGTCATAATCTACATGTAGGACAGGAAGGTTTTGTCATGAAATATTAATGTGACAATAATCAAACAAAAGCTTGACTGCATTACAACAGATGGATGATAGCATTTGATAGATGATGCTGTGGTGCCCTCTGCATTTTTATGATGAAGCTTCATGTGCTTAATCTGACGGGGGACTGTGATGTCAAC